>JADANM010005620.1:2538463-2560646 GCA_026213755.1 Eurema hecabe
TACATTAAATCACTTTATGCACCAAAAAAGGAATATTCAATCGAGATAACATATAGACGCCGCACGATTCCCGCCAAAACTTCTTAAATTATTGTATCTGATAAAAATGAGCATAAAAAATCGGTCGTCTAGTTTTATAGATTTAAGCATACATAGGGACAGACAGAAGGGCAACGTTGTTTTATACTATGTTATGATATTTCAATTGATACAATAAGTATTATTATTGTAATCTATATGTGACTAGCTGTGCCCGCGACTTCGCCCGCGTAGAAAAGTGACTTTGGGCAGCATTTTTGAAAATGCCTAACCCGCGCCAACAAGCGTTCAGCGAGTTCAACGTGATTCTTTAAATTGCCATAACTTTTTTATTTATCAACCGATTGACATGAATTAAACACTAAATGTTAAGGGAAGCTTACCACAATATATCATTGAAAACCCCATCTAGATAGGATAAGCCGTATCTGAGATTAGCGTGCACAAACAAACAGACAAACAGACAAAAATTCCAAAAATCATTGTTTTGGGTTCTATTTCGTTAATAAAGGTCTCCTATAATATTTTTTTCTCATATATCTTCCATGTACAGACAGCGACTCGTTACGTTCTTATTATATGTATAGATTATAAATACCCTGTATATACAATAGTCAGAACTCACCATTTCCACGTCAGCCGTTTCGACGACACTAGCTTCCTCATTCGACTGTGTTGGTTCATTTTCTACCTGTAATATATAAGACACAATTTATTCCAAGTGCGGATAAAATTGAAAATCATCAAAAACAGTACATTCGTTTTTGAAATACAAAATCGATTCTTTTATATTATATTATATCATTTATTAGATATAAACATTTAAAACCCTAAGCTGTCGTTAGCATTAATTGTAATAGATTTTTTATCAAAATCGATACAGCCGTTTTGAGGGGTCAATAGACTCGTCATAACTTCACTAATGACAGTGACATCTTTAATACTTACCTTAACATCTACTTGTACTAATTGTTGACTTTCTTCATCTTCTTTTTTAATTTGTTTCTCGACTCTGAAAAGATAATAATAATTATATAACACTAGTTGTTGCCCGCGACTCCGTCCGCGTGGACTCTCATATAAACTTTGACCCCCCCTCCCTCCTTATAACCCTTTTTCCCAGTTAAAAAATAGCCTATGTTTTATCTCAGGCTCTAGACCATTTGTGTACCAAATTTCATTACAATCGGTTCAGCGGTTTAGCCGTGAAAGCGTAAATTATAAAAAGGTTCAAGCCCTCGCGCGAGTTGATTAAAAAAAAAGTAGCCTATGTCCTTTCCCAGGCTTTGGCTATCTTTGCACCAAATTTCGTTCTAATCGGTTCAGTACTTTTCGCGTGATGGAAAGACAGACAGACAGAGTTACTTTCGCATTTATAGTATTAAGTAAGGATTAGTAAAGATAAAGCCATAGCCGTATAACGCATAGACTGATAGTCCCTTAACAATCGGCCCGCCGTAAGTGAAGCCACAACTGTATATATGTAGGTGTTAACAGCACGTTCTTATACTCGATGACACGCACACAAGCGCACTGGTAATGTTGTTGCTATAAGAGTATAAGACGTTTACCCTATAAATGTAGAAAAATCTACGAAAAAATCTAAATGAAAATCAGTATTTTTTCCTTCTAAGTTTTGAGGTCAATTATTGTTACTTTTAGTTTCAGTTTTTCGGAAGTCTTTTAAGTCCTGCATTAGTCTGTTTGTGTGTGTGCCACAATACAACTCCGAATCGGTCGGTCCGATTCTGACGCTGTTTCTACAACGTGTAACAGAAATGTGTGGTAATATTTTTGCGTGATGTTCAGATGCTCATAGATAGTCTATATACAAGTCCCCGCATTAAAATAAACATATTTGAGATTTTTCTATTTCATTAATTCCTCGATAAAATCGATCATACGAAAATCAAAACAAAATGTTACATCACTTTTCGAATTCTAATGACAGAGACAGCAGTAACTTTTTCAATGAAATGCATTGTCATAGGGTCATGCGGTCATTGACACGTAACAGCTGATAGCTCTTAAGTGATGACGTAGCATCGATAAATTTAAATATCGATATGCTAGTCAATAGAAATAAAAAATCAATATCTCGATAATAAATAGTTCAAATGAAATTCATTTTTAATACATTAATTTAAAATTAGGTATTCTTTGCGATCCTTAAATATTACCACGCATTTCTGTTACACGTTGTATACTTACCTAGGCGATCCCTTATGCATGGCAGCCACTGGAGGTATATGTATGTCTATATCACTGAAGGCGTATACATCTTCTGCTTTGATTTCTATATCGTCTATGTCCACTGTGGGGGGGATTGTCGGCATGGGGGGGATTGGGGAGCTCGTGCTGGCTGAAAAGATATAAAGTCAAAGTCAGTCTGTATTCCACGAAGCTACATAATACATATAGTAACACTTGACTCGTCACAGTATTACACAACAACTATATCCACCAGCTTTGGAAGCTTCCACAGAGAACAACGGGTAAGAGACTCTGATAGTTGCTCTTTAAAAATAAAAATCATTCTTAAGTGAACATGTCTAGTTATATTCAATTTCAAGACAGACGAACGTATGGACAAAAAGTTATCTTACAAAGGTTTCGTATTTTCCCTTTAGGTACGGAATCCAAAAAAACCCTGGGTTTTATTAAAACCAACCAACAAACTAACGTAGCATTTACTGAACCAGTTTTGAAAATACTTTACCCTTAAAACCACACTACATATATCTAACTGTCATAAAACAAAAAATCTAAAAAAAAACTGATTTTTCTAAATTTTCTCCCCCTTTAAATTCGTCTTTCTTCTCGCAAACCCACCCACTTTGATATTGACACTTTTGACACTTTGACCCTTGCACTCCCACTTTGACCGCGGCACTCACCTTTCAACTGGTGCTCTATCTGCACCAGCTGACTCTTGATGTGTTCTATCGCCGCGTGTTTGTTCTCGTGCGGCTGTTCGAGGAGAGAAGAGAGAGTCGGCGCTCCCGCACTCGGAGAGATAGAGTCTGAAAAAGAGAGTTTATACATACAGGGTGTTAAGAAACTTATGTTCGAGACTGGAGGGTAATATTCTCTTCCTATAAACATTTCCGAATAAGATAAAATAAAAATTTTATACGTATATTACGCGTCACGAATCTTTAGCGCTGAACGAAACCTGCGCAGGAGTCAAAAATAAGGTATCGAGGTGACGAAGCGGCGCGCGGGGCGCGTGGTCGTCGGGTGCGCGAGCGTTGATTGGTTGTCCCAGTCGTGTTGTCTTTGAGCACCAATACGTCGCCTTAGATGACGCCGTCTTAGAAACATTCTTATTATTATCTACCTACTAATATTATAACTGTTTTGTATATTTAAAAGTGGTTGGTATATTTAAATAATAGATAGAAATATTCACTTCAGATTTTTATTGTTGAAGCACATTATGCCTATTGCAAAGATAACGACACAAGGGAAGAACATGGCGAAAATCTTCCCAGGTTAAAAATTAGATGACGCCACTGAGCGCTAATAAGATTAAACTTATGATTATATAATTTACCTTATTAGAACAATAACTATGAAAGTTTATGAGAATGTATAGATGGATGTTTGTTATTCTTTTACGCAAAACCGGCTGGTTGAAATTTGGTAAGTAGTAGTAATACTCTGGATTAAGACAGGATACTTTATACCCCAGTATTGCCCCGGGAACGGGAACTAATAAGATGAGATAAGATAAGCCTTTATTCTCTGACTATGTTAAATTAAACCTTATAAACTAATATAAATGAAACTTAAATTAATAATAAACATGCAATAATTTCTAACTATGTCCGAGGACAACCTGACCAATCATAATTGCCAAGGAACTTATAAATTACTAGCTGTGCCATCGACTTCGCCCGCGTAGAAAAGTGACTTTGGGCAGCATTTTTGAAAATGCCTAACACACGCCAACAAATGTTCAGCAAGTTCAACGTGATTCTTTAAATTGCCATAACTTTTTTATTTATCAACTGATTGACATGAATTAAAGACTAAATGTTAAGTTAAGCTTACCACAATATATCATTGAAAACCTCATCTAGATAGGATAAGCCGTTTCTGAGATTAGAGTGCACAAACAAACAAACAGACAAAAATTCCAAAAATCATTGTTTTGGGATCTATTGCGTTAATAAAGGTCTCCCATAATATTTTTTCTCATATATCTTCTATGTACAGACAGCGACTCGTTACGTTTTTATTATATGTATAGATGTATAGATATAGATTGCATGCTAGCTAAACATAACAGTCTGTTGAATGTCTTACCAACAACGTTAGCCGGATGGCTGATGTGTTGAGGAGTGGTCACCACCGGTGTTGACTTCAACAGTGATGAGAGTAGCGGTGATGACGGTGTTGATGATGTAGCTGAAATAAAGGTTTTTTACTTAGGACTTGACTTTTCTTTTATGTTAAAACGGTTTAGTAGTTTTTTTTTTACATCCATTTAGTACTTTTATTAAAAAACTACAAAAAGAAGGTTTATCAATTCGACCGTACATATGCTTTATTGTTCATCCATTTAGTAGTTCCGTGCAATATCCATTGCATAGTTTTAACATACAAAGAAAAGTAATAGACAACGGAAGATTAATTTTGTTTTATTCTATGAACTGATTTATTTATTTATTTATTTATTTTAGATACACTGAGAGGCTTACACAATAGAAATATACAGGTAAAATTACATTAAACTACTTATATTAACATGTGCTGCTCTTAATCGTGTATACAACTTTGAATGTGAAGAATTTTTTTTTGAAAATTCAACTGATACAACCATTGTATAATAATCTCAGTTAGTAAAGGATATCTCGAGACCTCCCAAATCCCACATAAGTTGTTGTATCTATAGAACTGAAACTTTACAGGAGAGCGAATTAAAAATTCAAATTGGCCTCAAAACTGCATTTATAAGTGTACATGTGTAGTTTACGTTTGTAAAATGGTTAAAAAAAAATGATTCTGTATTTTTTTCACTGTGAATAAGTAAATTATAATAAATAATGCTCATTTTTAGTTAAAACGCTAAATGCCATTTTTATGGGATACAATATTTTACGTAGGAGGTATCGATCTTCTGAAATTGAAATCTATCTTTACACTGTTAACTGTGTAGCGACCGCTATTCATGCGCAGAGTCTGAATCGCGCTTACGATATTTTTCCGAGACTTAGCATATATACAACTTCTCGACATCTCCCATCGGGGCCTAACGGCCAGTCAGTGGTTCGACTGGTCGAGGATCCTCCCTTTGGTTCAGAGGAAGATTACATCCTCCTTCCTTCCCACAGTGGTAGTTGTGCTATTCGCCGTGCTACTGCGTTTTCTCCGTAGCGGTTGAAGACTCGTAGTTTCTTGATGCTTCCGTTTTGTATTAAAAACGTCTTGAAAACGCTCTTTTAAGGGCGAATGTCTGAACGTCTAAAGGTAAGTGTTGTGTTATGTGACTACGATACCTACTACGTGTATGTACGTAGGTATGTAGCCACAACTGTAAGAAATTTAACTACCATTCGATATTAATCTATTGGATGACGTCACTCACCCCCGCCACTGGTCTGTATCTGCGGCCGCCATGTTTTCTCCGCTCTAGCCCTCTTCTCCTCTCGCTCTTTCAGCCAGGCGGCCCGCCGCGCGCTGTCTCGCTCCCTCGCGCGTTTCGCCACTTCTATACCGGACCATAGTTCTTGGAGACGTTCGTCAGATGTTAATGGATTGCGGACTTCGGTTATTTCATTCTGTGGAAATATTAAAAAAGAACTTGTAACACTACATACCGCTTACGGATAATTTGAACATATAATACTGACGCAGAAAATTTAAACTTGTAGTATATAGTATCAAAAGTATGGCAAAATTATTTTCATAATATGGATTTATAAATAACTAGTTGGGTAAAAACTAAAAATAAGTTCCGTAGCTGAATCAAAAAAATTTCGTAGAAAAATGAAACCGAGACCATTTCAGGCTCATTTTTTTAAACTCCAATCCTACTAATAAATTATAAATGAGAATATTCATGATTTTTTCACACAGAAGGAGCTGGACCGATTTATTTTAACCTTTATTACACCACGGAAGCTTAAAAACTAGACAAATACATTAAATTTATGTGTAATTGGCGGCCTTATCACTTGAAGTGATTTCTTTCAGGCAACCATAGTATAAAACATTAATGATACAGAAGAAAGGAAGGGTAGGTGAAAAGTGTAGATTTAATATACAAAAAGATGGAATAACAACTATGTATATGATTAAAATAAAGAAATGAGACATATTTACATACATAGGTATATATTACACACACACATACATACATACATATACATACATAGGTATTATTACACACACACATACATACATACATATACATACACCTATGTGTATGTAACTATTACTATAATAGTTTATAATTCTGTGTCATTTTTTTTTATTTTTTTTTTATTTTAAAGCGGTCATTTGCCAAGTAGAAATAATGATTAAAAACAAGTATTTAATTTAGGAGCTTTTCTAATGACTGAGTCGGAATTTAGTTTGTAGATATGTGATAATTGGATTAACACATAGGATATCTTACATCCCGGTATTGCCCCGGAAGCGGGAACTATGCAAGTAAAACTGCTCGGAGTGGCTAGTATATAAATAAATGAAAAGGATACCTTCAACTGTTCATACTGCTGGTTCATCTCGGCAATGCTATTTTGAATCTCCGTTATTCTCTGTTCGGTTAATCTCTTCAAGATACTCTCTTGTGGTGTTTCAACTCCGCCCTCTGAGTTTCTCTTCTTGCGTTTTGGCGTCTCCACATGTTCCAGTAGCGCTCCATATTGGGCTGCACAACTGTAATTTTAATATTACTAGCTTTTCATTGAATGAATTAGATATATGTCGGAAGTAAAGAGACCATGTGCATTCCAATATCTTCAAGAAAGTAGTTTTAGCATGAAAGTGGAATAAATATCACTACTATCACATTTATAATATAAGTAAGCAGAATTATATATGCGTCATTCATTAATTTTAAGAGTAGGAGGTTATGGGTTTACAAAAACAATCATTTATGAGTTTTATTACACATACATGCCTATTCCAAATAAAAATAGTTTGATAAATTTGATATTAATGGTTGTTTGTTTTGTTTATGTTACAGCAATAAAAAAGATTTTATTATATTTATTTATTAATATTTAACTTATATCAGACATCTCCAAACTATTGAAGTTTATTGTTTTAGAAAACGAATTGTAACACAGAGCAAGTTATTTGGCGTACGATTTAAATTCAAAGTTTCTAGAAAGATTATTTATTTACTTTAAATTCGTACCTCTTTTGTGAATACCAATCAGCCGGTCTACTCGGCTCTCCGACGATTTTTAAAGCTCTTGAAACCGACATCCAATTTTGATCGCCGCTTCTCACTACCGCGGACGCGAGACATAATTGCTCCCGTACATTCCATGTGTCCAACGGTACCCGTTTTAACTGGAGACGCTCTTGAATCGAGCTCATGTTTTTCGCGTTCAAACAAAATACATTAGTTATTTATTTTCATACAAATGCTACGCTTTCCTTGATGTGTAGTCTGAAGTACTCTGAACTGAAATGTCAAAATAACAAGCATGAAGCATTCAAGCATCTAATATGTCATTGTCAACTATCAAGTTTTGACATTTTCTATGTAAATTTTCAAGAATCAAAAAATTGGTATTCGGATACTTACCTTTTTGCAATTTCCTTTATGTCCTTAAAATTTGCGTGATGGTTAAAGCTTAGTTTAATATCCCCTACGATCGCTTCATAAGTGACCGTTCATATCATATTTTACAATATTTCTTAGCGCATTTTGCCGACTATGTACTAAGTCCACACATTAAAAATTAATTTAAGTGAAATCGCATTTTCATTTTACCAATTTACTATGTCTGAAATAAATACGAACGCACTTTATTTTTAAAATAAATTGTGGTATTTTCATGTTTTTTAATCAGTATTTTTTTTTATGCAAAGTTTTTGGTAACAAAGAATTTATAGCGTTATCTGTAATCTCATATGACGTTTGAGTAAACACGTATCTGTAGTCAATGGAGGAATCCAATCAGCTGAGAGGTTGTTCATGCTGACATTTTATTAGTCAGTTTCTGAAGGTCTATTTTTCCACCGAAAATCTCGTAATTTGTGTAAATTATTACATAAAACGTTTCAGTGATTTTCTATCAAAGTGATGTGCTTTAACTGAGAATGCTCTGTAACAACGTAAGGTGAGATTGACCTTGTAATTTAGTACCCCTTTAAATTTATTTATTAGATCCAATCTTATTGTATTCATTTAAAATATACGTCATACTTCTAATCAGTGTGTACATATCTTCAAAATAATATTCTGTAAATTATTTAACATTGTTAGAACACAATTAAAAATGTAAAGTCGTGGTGAAATTTTAATTCTAAATTGTTAATTTGTATGTTTATTGTTATTGCTTTAATTAGATGTTACAAAATGAATACAACTTAATTTTACATATATTTTATAAAAACAATACATAAAATAAATCCACACATTAATAACATGTTATTATATTGTATATATGTCCTTATTAATAATAGCCAAACCTGCAAATATTATCATTAAAATATTTATTAAATATTACAGAACAGGACAGATGAAAATATTTATAATTATTGTTTGATAATTAAAAATCATAGTCGCTATATAATATGTTAAAAATATTGATTTAAAGAAGATGTCATGTCTTACTAAAATCTTATTAAATTTTTGAAAATATTAAAAACAAGTCAAATGATGCAATGAACTGTGATATTGGTATGAAAAATGTTGACTAAAGTTGCATGTCATTTTTACTTTTTTTTATAATATGAAGTGGGGATACGAGCTGGACGAACTCCTGATAATAAGAGTAACACCAGCCCATAGCCAATGCTACCCGGAAGTTTGCTACTCAAGGCAGGGGTGCACTACACCAACGCTCCCCACTTTGTTTACTAAAATATAAGATAATTTTTAATTTAAACTAAGTACAGATTAAACTATTTATACAATATAACTTGAGGTGCTTCAAAGAGAGAGCCTATTTTTCATAAAATGGGTAATTTACCCCACAGTGATAGGTTAGGTTGTGATTACTTTTCATCGGGAGCTTGCTAAGTTGTTTTTATAAAAACTACTTTACTTAGATTTTTTTTATATAGTACTTGTATTTTTGGTTTCATTAACTTTAATTCTTGGTACACTCATGGTGACCGGCGTTAAAAAAACGCATTGACTTATTAACATAAATTCAATATGTAGGAAAGCATAGTGCTCTACACACTCACGGCGACTGGCGTTAAAAGCACGCATTGATTTATAGATTAATGTATATTCAATATGTAGTAAAACGAAGAGAAGAGAGAGGGTAAACAACATTGCCCCGTTTATGTACCTCAAACGTAACAAAAAAGCAAGATGTACCCTTAGTCAGCGACATCTGTGTGCCACACGGTTAACCACTTACGGTTATAGGCCACATGATAAAAAATCATCACTTCCAATAAACATGTTAAAAGATCTACAGTTTTGATATCATGTTATTTAATTAATACTTACAACTATCCTTACAGAAATTTAATTCTAATGCTATAGTGTAGACAACTAGACAAACAATTTAAAAAATCTACTATTTATACTTATCTGATAAGATAATATATTTAATGTTACTTTAATAAATTCACTATGTGAACATGTTATTATATATACTTTTTCGGCAACCAGATTTAATGTTTGCAAGGTTCTCACTAATGGTGTGGTTTCTAGAAGTTTTGTTCTACCGCGAGGTATAGTACGCGTCACGAATCTTTAGCGCTGAACGAAACCTGCGCAGAAGTCAAAAATAAGGTATCGAGGTAGCGGCGCGGCGCGCGGGGCGCGTGATCGTCATGTGCGCGAGTGTTGATTGGTTGTCCCAGTCGTGTTGTCTTTCTCGCACCAATACGTGAATTACGAGCGCGATTCTACCGATGCGCAGCTATTCTCGTCAATCGCTAAACATAAATGACGCGTACTATACCGCAAGTAGCCGCGGCATACGCCGTCGATGTACATAGACTTGTGTAATTTATATACAAAGAACAAATTCTCGTGTAAATTGCTATCTATATCCACATTGAGGAGACAGATAAAGAATTAATCATAGTCTAATCAGTTGTTTGTTGTTAAGTAATTGAAATGCTTACTAATTTAATTTAATTTCTTTTACTCCGCCATTTTATATAATACTAGCTGACCCGTGCCCACTTCATTGGGCATAATGTTAATTATCCTTTTCGGTTTTTTATATAGCCTTTGACACTCAGCAATAATGTGGCTTTCTATTGGTGAAAGAATTTTTAAAATCAGTTCAGTAGATCCCGAGATTAACCCTTACAATTTAACAAACACACAAACGTTACTTCGTTGTAATATTAGTATAGATGTACAAGACAAACAAACTATATATATTTATATATTAATATACTCGCTGTGCCCGCGGCTTCGCCCGCGTAGAAAAGTGACTTTGGGCAGCATTTTCGAAAATGCCTAACCCGCGCCAACAAACGTTCAGCGAGTTCAACGTGATTCTTTAAATTGCCATAACTTTTTTATTTATCAACCGATTGACATGAATTAAACACTAAATCGTAAGTGAAGCTTACCACAATATATAATTGAAAACCCCATCTAGAAAGGATAAGACGTTTCTTAGATTAGCGTGCACAAACAAATAGACAAGCAGACAAAAATTCCAAAAATCATTGTTTTGTGTTCTATTGCGTAAATAAAGGTCTCTTATAATATTTTTTCTTATATATCTTGCATGTACAGACAGCGACTCGTTACGTTTTTATTATATGTATAGATAGATAGAATAGATAAAACAAAGACAGGTTTGTTACAACACTTATAACTCGAGATCACCTGAAACAATTTTCATGGTGTTTGATTCGTTGGACCCCACCTCACATAGCAGTATACATCTTAAAAATAAGGGGGTAAAGGGGTCAAAGTTTATAAAAGTTCATGTGGACGGAGTCGCAGGCAACAGCTAGTATATTAATATAGATAGCAACACCCCAACAGAATGGTTGAAATGTATTCATAAGTGTGGGAATCGAACCTACAACCCTTGGCAGAGATGATAATTGTGCTACCACTGTACTATGTGGTGGTCAAAATCCATACTAATATTATAAAATGGAAAAGTGTGTCCGTATGTGTCTTTCTTTCACGGAAAAACAGCATGATCTATTAAGTTGAAATTTGCTATGTAGATAGAAGATAGTATACTGGATTAAAACATAGGATACTTTTTATTCTTATTATTGTCCTGGGAACGAGAACTACGCGTGTTAAACCGCGTGGAGCAGCTAGTAGGTATCCTATAAAAAAGTGTTGTGACAAGATAGAAAAATCATATTATAACTTCACTAAATTTTTTATTCCAAGAACAGCTAAGTTTTAGATCTTTTTATTATCTACAACTTTTCCATTAGACTTTTTTCGATAGGACTTTTAGTTTTGCCGGAAATCGAGAAAAACCGTTTTTACCCCTAAAAACCCCCCTTCATCCCCTTCCCAACCTCAGATCGCCCGTAAATTATTTTTCCTTTCATTTTTATCATATTTCCCTCCTTTTCTAATGGGTTTCATCCTATTATGATTTTTTTTGGTTTTAAAAATTATCGACACTGGACTATTAGGCGTGGAACCTTTTTTCTTGTATGCGTCTAGTCAGACTTAGGGGGAATAGGCTTCTAGGTAGACATCTCCAATTACTATAATGGAAGATAGCCAAATGTTTATATTAAAGCAAAATGGATTGTCTAAATTCATCACCGACTTGCTCCCTTTTGTAAACAAACTACTTACTATTCCATTTCCACTTATTCAAGACATTTTTCAAATAAAAAAATTAGCCTATGCTCATTTGGTAGCTCAAAAGTATATCTGTACTTAATTCCTTTTGTTATTGTTTAAGAATTTGTCCAGTATATTTGCAGCCTATTTAGTTGAAACGTACTAGCGACCCGCCCATGCTTCGCACGGGTGCAACTATAGAATGATTAATGCAATATAGTTAAAAATCACTTTGTAAATAACCATTTATTAGTAAAGGTTTAAAAATGGTTATGGTGGGTTATCCCTAAGAGATAGTCATATCACGGACTTTTTTGTAGAACTTTTTAAGGTGGACAATACTGTAGTACAATATTTTGGTCTATCTCGTAGGGTTTAGCCAGCGTTTGCAATAAAGCGCAAAAAACGTTCTTATTTACGACAATACATTGGAAAACTCTAAATTTATCTACTATATTGTGCATGTATTATATATATAAACCTTCCTCAAGAATCACTCTATCTATTAAAAAAAAACTGCATCAAAATCCGTTGCGTAGTTTTAAAGATCTAAGCATACATAGAGACAGACAGAGAGCGAAAGCGACTTTGTTTTATACTTTGTAATGATTATAGAGTATAAGTAAAAAAATGTGAATAGAAATTTTAAAAAATCAGGCAACACCATATCAATTTAATGATTTTTTTATTGTTTCAGATATTAAAGAACTTCTAAAACAGAAGACAGAAGTATCATGGAAGAGCCGGATATTAAATTAAAATTCATAAATCAAAAAATATCATAAATCAATAAATAATTGTAATAACAATTATTATTTAACATAGCTAATTTATTTATATGTAATATATTAATAAAATAATTATTTATTTTAAAAAAATCGTTTCCACATTGAATTATGTGTATTGTTAGTTACCAAAGTATGTGATAGGAACATTAGATGTTATTAAGTCTATGGAATATTTGGTCAGAGAAAGAGGGGAAGGATAAAATGGCAGCCACAATGGTTGAGACCCCCCCACCACAGTTGATAACCACCATAGAATGGGGCATGATGGATAAAAGCAAGTTTTTTCCATTGTACACTCTAAGTAGTTTCACAGGTGAGTGTGGGTCAAATAATGTTTTAGTGTAGGTCAAATTCTGTAGATATGAGTCAAATTTGAGTTTTGTGGTCTAAACTATCTAACTATCAGAGTCTCTCGCCGGTTCTTCTCTGTATTAACTGCCTTTCGAACCGGTGGTAAATGTTTTGTAATACCGTGACGATTCAAGTGTTACTATACTCGTATGTAGCCTAATTGAATAAAGATACTTTTGACTTTGAACTTTGGAGATGTGTGGGTCACATTTTGCACAGGTTTGGGTCAAATTTTATGTAGGGATGGGTCAAATTTTGTAGATGTGGGTAAGATTATGTACAGATGTTGGACAAATTTTTCACAGTTTTGAGTCAAATTTAATATCTTTTGAAGCTGAATTTAGCGTACATAACATATTTAAGTAATGAGTCATAATATGTAAGGTGCAAAAAACATTACCCTTTTAAGCATTAAGACTGTCGGTTAAAAATATTATGAATTATTTTCCTGAATTTCAGTTCGCTGCGCACTGTACCCACTGACGCTAATAAAAACTCAAATTCAAGTCCAAAGGAAGAAAGAGGCATACAAAGGAGTCTCAGACGCGATCTCCAAGATATATAAGAATGAGGGTGTTCCCGGATTGTACCGGGGATTTTGGCTGTCCAGTGTGAGTATACCTTTATTTATTTATTACTAGCGATCCGCCGCGACTTCGCTCGCATATATCATACATGTATTAAACATATCAACCACCCTTTCGAATTACTGTATCTATTCAAAAAAAGGCAAAAAAATCGGTAGGTATTATATAAAAAAATACATTTGTATTTTTCCGGGGTCTGGGAGTTGCTATATATTATTACTAGCAGCCCGCCCCGGCTCAGCACGGGTATTTTAGAGTATTACAACGGTTACATAATAGGAACACTTTTATATTTCGCGATATTACTCATAGATCTAAACTCCCCTCCCACACGCGCACCCCCGCCTTGGTGACGCTCACTTCGCAACGGGCCGTGCAGCAGAAATCGTGATATTTTAATTTCGCCATAACTTCGAAACTAAACATCCAATTTTAATCATTCAATGACCAAATATCATCTACATTAACTGTACTTAATGATGAAATAAATTATTTTGATAAGGATTAATAGAATGAGTAAAATAAATGCGTTTAAAAGTAGCCCAAAAAAATTCAAGATTTCTGATTTAAAAAATGGTTGTTGTGCCTCACTCGACATAGATAGGTATAGTGTATCGCGGAGTTTTTTGTAGATATTTATAAGATCTACAACTAATTAGAACATTTCATAGTTCTATCTTTTATAGTTTAGGCAGCGTACGCAAAATAAGTAACTTTTCTGGTTGATTTTTTACACCTTGTGTCCGAAAAACCCAAATATATTACGGAACCCTATTTATTTCCAAAATAAAATTTAGTCTATGTTACTCGTGGATAATGTAGCTTTCGAATAGTGAAAGAATTTTTGAAATCGGTCCAGTAGTTTTTGAGCCTATTCATTACAACCAAACAAACAAACAAACAAAGTTTTCCTCTTTATAATATTAGTATAGATATAGATAAATAAAAGATAGGATAGCTTACATCTCCATTAATTACAAGCATAATATCCGAGCGAAGCCATGGCGTATTGCTAGTATAACCATAAAAAATGGGTTTCACAATATTCTAACAGTTTCAATAATAATTATGTTCTATGTATGCAGTTTACAATACTCAATTTTTTTACACTTATACACAGCGCCATCTATTCCCGCACTAAGCAGAGCTTGCGTTAGCAACTAGATAACGGAATAAATTACATATATGTACATACTTTTCGTTGACGACCGCTTGGCGCAATAGGTAATAGGAATACACCTGCCTTCTGCCTTCTTCTTCGAAGGGTCGTGGGTTCGATTCCCACACCGGAAAAATATATTTGTAATTTACATTTGTATATTTCTGGGGTCTGGGTGTTGCTATGTATTGTATGTATGTATTTACAAAAGAAAAGTAATGTATATGTAATTTATTCCGTTATCTAGTTGCCTTAACACAAGCTTCGGCTTAGTTTGGAACTAGATGGCGCTGTGTATGAATGTCCTGAAAATATTTATTTATTTATTTATTTTCTTTTGTAAATACATACATACAATACATAGCAACACCCGGACCCCGACATGGCAACATCGTCTCGCCTTCACTAGCTAGGGTCTACATAGTTACGAGTTGCCAGCGTTTGTGAATTTCCTTGAATTTGTGTTAATTTTTCACTAGAATCCTAATCTTAAAAACTTTAATTCTTTGTTATTTTTAGTTTTATGTTTATTTTTAATTCAATTTTATTCGAAAAGGTTTTTTTTATAAAGAATATTACCCTTTAGAATCGGACCCATGTTTTTTAACACATTGTATATTGAGATATATTCAGAATCATTTTCTAAACCAAGTGGTTCTTAACCTTTTAGACATGAAGGATCATTTGTTAAGGTTTCTCTTTTGTCACGGACCACCTATTTACTCTATGAGTATACCTGCAGTGTCTGAGTGTCAATAAATAAACGCTCGTTCTATGTATCTATGAAAATATGCATAAAATTATTCAATATAATTTTTATTTATTATTTATTGTAAATGCGCATTATACATATTTAGAAATGTTAATAGATTTTTGTGATTGCTTTGCGGACCCACTTGGGATGTTTTCAGGGACCACCAGTGGTCCGCGGACCACCGATTAAGAACCACTGTTCTTTACGTACTTCTTTAAACGAAATTAATGTATTGTTGGTGTTTAGTTTCAGATAATATCCGGGGTATTCTACATTTCCACATACGAAGGGGTCAGACATGAGTTGGGGAAGCATGAGGTGTCTCCCAGGATAAAGGTATTGGCACCATTTTTTATTTATTCATTTATTCTTTGTAACGCTATAGATATTACAATTAAACAATCGTAAAAACTTTTTTTTACTGGGAATGTTGTAGCTGGCGGACTTTTCACTACAAAGTGATTCCTGCCAGGCAACCAAACTAGTCAAAAATCGTACAATATCAACATATTTAAAGCCATGCACCGATGTTTTACCCGCGTAGTTCCCGTTCCCAGGGCAATACCGGGATATAGAGTATCCTATGTGTTAATCCAGGGTATCATTTATCTACATGCTAAATTTCAACTAAATCGGTCGAGCCGTTTTTGCGTGAAAGAATAACAAACATACATACGTCCCTTGACATCTGTCAAGTTTTTAATTGTGATGTTTTTTATATGCAAAAAAGGAATTTAAGTTTTTGACTTTGACATTGTATAATTACAGTCATTCATAGCGGGTGGGTGCGCGTCATTGGTGGGTCAAACGGTCATTGTGCCCTTCGATGTGCTGAGTCAGCATCTTATGGTACTCGGCCTGGTCAAGGGCACGCCGGGAGGCGCTAATAACTCGGTAAGTAGGGGGGGGGGAGAACGTACTTCCACAACGTGTAACAGAAATGTGTGGTAATATTTTTGCGTGATGTTCAGATGCTCATAGATAGTCTATATACAAGTCCCGCATTAAAATAAACATATTCAAGATTTTTTTTATTTTATTAATTCATCAATAAAATCGATAATATGAAAATCAAAACAAAAGTGTTGCATCACTTCGAATTCTAATGACAGAGACAGCAGTAACTTTTTCAATGAAATGCATTGTCATAGGGTCATGCGGTCATTGACACGTAACAGCTGATAGCTCTAAAGTCTAAAGTGATGTCGTAGTGTTAAATTTAAATATCGATTTGCTAGTCAATAGAAATAAAAAAATCAATATCTTGATAATAAATAGTTCAAATGAAATGAATTTTAAAAAAACATTCATTTAAAATTAGGTATTCCTTGCGATCCTTAAATATTACCACGCATTTCTGTTACACGTTGTATATAAAGGGTCGTGGTTTCGATCCCTACACTGGACATATACATCTATAATAATGTAATTTTAAACGCCTCTTTAAAGTACTTACATTAGCCAAAATATAACTCGTCGAAAATACAAACAACTAAATTTAAACCAAAAAAATTTAATGAGTACTATTTTTGAGCGCCTTAAACGAAGGTGAAGTTAAAGTTATTGACACAATTCTAAAAGTGAGTCGTAGAAAAATAATGGTAATAATAAAGAAAGTGTCCTTATCAATGATATTATATTAGAATAGAAATGTTATAAGCTTAAAATTTTGAAGACGCAAAAACATACTAATTAGGACGCATTGCCTTTAGGTGGGTGGTTGCCGGTGCATTCACGCGCAACTGATAAAGCTAACTATCTCCTTTTCTCTTGTTGGTTTTATAATTATTTATCTCTACTCTGTCGTTGTGACTTGTATGTATGTCTGCTGCTGCTGCTGTACGGAACACCTTTTTCGGTTGATTTGTATGGGTATAACATATCTAATATAATGTAATAATTGGTCCTAATTTATTATGTCAGAGGTGACATTTGGGTTGACAGCTGTCAAAAATTTTCATTAATCTATACCAGCTGTCAATCTATAAGGAAGCGCCATCTACAATAAAAAAGAAATAGTAGCTGTCATTAAAAAAATAATAATCGAGTATTAAAACCTCCTTTCAGAAAGTGAACCCCCTTGGGCTAGATCTATCCCGGCGGAGGTCCCGCGCGGCGCTGGCCCGAGCTGTGGCATCCCGGGTATACGAGCTACACGGAGCTAGAGGCTACTACAGAGGGTATACGGCCTCTTTAGCCGCCTATGTGCCTAATTCAGCGCTGTGGTGGGCTCTGTACACTGCTTATCAGGGTAAGTGGTTCAAAGTTAAGACATCATCGACGACCGCTTGGCGCAGTGGTAACACAATTGCTTTCTGCGCGAAGGGTCGTGGGTTCGATCCCCACACCGGAAAAATATATTTGTAATTTACATTTGTATTTTTCTGGGGTCTGGGTATTGCTATGTATTGTATGTATGTATTTACAAAAGAAAAGTATGTATATGTAATTTTTTCCGTTATCTAGTTGCCATAACACAAGCTTCTGCTTAGCTTGGTACTAGATGGCGCTGTATGTAAATGTCCTTAAAATATTTATTTTTGTAACATAATTATTATGCAAATCTATAAAACATCTCCAAATTGACGACCACTTCGATGTAAAAACATGTCCTTAAAATAGATAAATAAATAAACCACTTGGTAAAGTAGTAATGCTAGAATTTCTGCTCCAAGGGTTTCGATTGATTTTTCTATGTGGGCATGGACAGCTGTAAGTTACCTTTCTATGTGTTATCTAGCCGTAAAACAAGCTTTGTTTAGCGTGGGACTAGATGGCGCTGCAATAAGCGTAAACGTAATGTCTTAAAACCCCAACAAACTTATATTGACCATCAATATAACCCCGTCCCCCCTTCTAAGACTTTTTAATGGAATCTTATTATATGTACACAAAGTACCAGTAACCCTTTAAAAAAATATAAAAAAGCGTCATTATCTCATTTAAACTATAATTTTGTATAAATGATAATATGCATAGACTGATAGTCCCTTAACAATCGGT
Organism: Eurema hecabe; assembly: GCA_026213755.1. NCBI lineage: Eukaryota > Metazoa > Arthropoda > Insecta > Lepidoptera > Pieridae > Terias > Terias hecabe. Next base: position 2,557,083 of record JADANM010005620.1, read on the forward strand.
CCGCCGTAAGTGAAGCCACAACTGTATACATGTAGGTGTTAACAGCACGTTCTTATACTCGATGACACGCACACAAGCGCACCGGTAATGTTGCTGCTATAAGACATTTACCCTATAAATATGGAAAAATTTAAACATACGAATTTTCATTCTATTGACTTTGGTGTCTATCAATGTAAGGAGACAAAATTGTCTACATTGAAATGGCTTTACTTTGCGAGCTAATACTGCAGTTCTAGGTTATACTGTATTTTATGTTTATATGTGTATTTATATATTTCAGACGAACTCATAAGAATAAGTCCAGCGTGGGTGTCCCATCTCTTCATACAATGTGTAGCTGGCACGTTGGGTGGGTTTACAACCACCATTTTAACGAACCCCCTGGACATAGTACGAGCGAGGCTACAGGTGAGTGTCGAAGTCAAAGTCAAAGTTAAAGTCTACTAAAGTATACTGGGTGTAAAAGACTTGCAAAAGTTATTTAATGTTTACAATGGAATTACTATTTATATATTTATTATATCGGTATTTCCGATAAATTGCGACTTGGGGTGCTTCAAGAGAGCGTATGGTACGCGTCATTTATGTTTAGCGCTGGACGAGAATAGCTGCGCATCGGTAGAATCGCGCTCGTAATGGACGTATTGGTGCTCAAAGACAACACTATGGACAACCAATCAACGCTCGCGCACCCGACGATCACGCGCCGTCCCCTTGATACCTTATTTTTGACTGCGCAGGTTTCGTTCAGCGTTAAAGATTCGTGACGCGTACTATACATCTTTTTAAAAGGTCGGCAACCCACTCCAGAGCTGCCAAGCTCTGCGAGTGTTGTTGGGCGGCGATGACCACTTTCCATCAGGTGGCTCGCCTGCTCGTTTGTCCCCTATGTTATAAAAAAAATTAATTCCCGGCCAGCAATGGACACCTAAGTAGATACGTATGCATTGACTGCGAGCAGCGAATTGTTTAGAATACATTGCTGGTTTTCCATTATTTGTGTATCACGGTACTACAGTAATTATTATGCACTTATGGTATCAGGAAAATGTAAAGACAAAAGCCGTATCTAATTTTTTATGGTCATACAGTGGTTTACGAAACATGTGTCCAAGGTAAATGGGTAATATTCTCTATCCAAAAATATTTTCTTCTATGAACGTATTCTTTCATAACGATAGCAAAATAAGGACCTACTGCCGGTACATAGTAAGAGGTTTTCGGGCCCGCCCCTTTTTTTGTAACACACTGTATAATGTATATCTTCAGCATCCATTAACATTAGTATTTTTCTGAGGTCCGGGTGTTGCTATGTATTGTATGTATGTATTTACAAAAGAAAAGTATGTATATGTAATTTATTACGTTATCTAGTTGCCATAACACAAGCTTCTGCTTAGATTGGAACTAGATGGCGCTGTGTATAAATATCCTGGAAATATTTATTATTATTTATTGTCTGAGGAGTGCCCCAGGAGTTAGTCTTTTACATCAAGAATCAGAAATATTTTTTTATATTTATACATGTGTATGATAGGTGTTTTAAAATTTTGGAACATGCTCAGTCGCATTTCACTGAAGTTATATTTTTATAAGAAATACGAAGGTTGCGTCATAGATTTGTTTCATTAACAAGTCACTGTTATTATAATGTAAAGAAAACTATTGATACAATGGAAATACTGGCATTTTTATTTATTTATTTATTTATAATGAGCACCAACAAGTAGGACAACAATTTATGATAGATTATTACAATTTCGCACCACAAAATTAACAATTGCCCACTTAATTATAGGTGCCCTAAAAATTCGTAACAGTCGATACACGTATATGGAATTAATTGGAAAATTAAACATTATAAAAATCAATTAGGTAAAAAAAATAGTAATTACATTCTTATGATTAACTATTAATTTCAATGTCAAAGTGTTGTTTATATTTAAACGTCATTATTATTTAAGAAGTTAGTCAAAATAATTTTCTTAAAACTAAATAAATTATTATCAAAGCTTTAGAGTTCATCACTGTCGTCATTCCTTATAGCTAATCTGTAAATATTATTAAAATCTATTAAAATGCGGTTCATAGGCGATTTTTTTTTACATTTAATGTTTTTCGTGGGATAACAATTACTTTTAAATAAAAATTGTCCATTTAATTCCACAGGTCGAAGGCGTAGGCTCCATGCGACAGGTATTCAAAGAACTGTGGAGGGAAGAGGGTCTATTCGGCCTCTACATGAAGGGCCTCTCCGCGCGACTCGTGCAGTCTGCCTGTTTCTCGTTCTCGATTATACTCGGATACGAGACGATAAAACGTGTGTCTGTTAGCGACGAATACCGCCCCCGGGTGCGCTGGTGAATAAACTATCAAAACGCATTGGTTTTATTTCCTCACCCCCTGATACGACATAAATTAGCCCCCTTTTTAGTCAGTCAAAGTCTTTATTAAGAGACTATTAAACGTGCAGCCGTAACTGACTAATACCGCCACCGGGTGCGCTGGTGATTAAACTATTAATGTCAAAGTCAAAGTCAAAAGTATCTTTATTCAATTAGGCTACATAAAGTAACACTTTTGAATCGTCATGGTATTACAAAACATTTACCACCGGTTCGGAAGGCAGTTTCTACAGAGAAGAACCGGCAAGAAACTCTGATAGTCGCTCTTTTTAAAATAAGAACATACAATTGTAAATATAAACAAAAATTCGACTATTAATTATTATTATTAATGCACTGGTTGTATTTCATAACCACCTAATACGTCATTAATTAGCCCCCTTTTCAGTCAGAGCCAAATACTTTAGTTATTAGGAAAGTATCAAACGTGCATTCTTTAGCGGTGATAACATTACATTGAGATTACCCCTTACAATTTATCAAACACACAAATTACTTCCTTATAATATTAGTTTTGATGACAAGCACCCGAGCTCACCGATAATTTTGCTGCTTTAGGAACTTTACCCATAAAAAGTGGAAAATTTTAAGTCTACGAAAAACATACGAAATTTGATACAATGCATTGCGGCGATCTATGTAAGTAGACAAAATTGTCTAGGTTGAAATGGCTTCACTTTGCTTGCTAACACTAGAGTTCTAGGTTTTATTATTCTACTAGCTGTTGCCCGCGACTCCGTCCGCGTTAACTTTCATATAAACTTTGACCCCCCCCTTCCTCCCTTAACCCTTTTTTCTAGTAAAAAAAGTAGCCTATGTCCTTCTCCTGGCTCTAAACTACCTCCGTGTCAATTTTCAGCTAAATCGGTTCAGCCGTTCTTGAGTTATAAGTGAAGCAACTAACACGACACTATATAAGATGCCAGAAATAATTCAAAAAAGGCTATTATCGTGATATGAGGTTTCCAACACATTTTGCGATTTATTAATATGTTACAATATGACTTCAATAAAACGAACGACAATTTTCAATTTAATTGCATAACATTATTATCTTAAAACGTAAACAACGATAAAATTCAGACGAAATCACGCCATATTAAAATATGTACCTATCTTTTATTATCTCTCGAAATTGGAGGGAACACCAAATTTA
>JADANM010005620.1:2560746-2572537 GCA_026213755.1 Eurema hecabe
GGAAAACGGCTGAAGGCAATCCGCAGTGTTTTTGGTGGGTATACCGGACGCAGGGATTCGTCGGCGACTAGCGTCGGCGTTGAGCGTTCGGGAGCCCCACATATCCCCGGGTGACCCCCCATCCCCGGGTCGAAGGCACTAATGCCTTTTTACTGCGAAAAAAAAAAAAAGGTGGTAAAACATTGTAAGAGGTATGTAACAATCGTGGACCCCGTCGGGCACAGCAAGGATAATATATAAATGTGGAGAGGGCTTATAAATTCAGTATCTTATAACAATACAACTTATTCTAAAAATATACTAACCTAAAAACTATATTATAACAAACACTATGTATTTTAATCATAAATATAACATTGACATTGCAATTATAATTTAAATTCTTAAAACTTTATTTTTTCTGTTTTAACGATTTGTCCCTTAAATGTTCATCAACACTATAGTACGCCTTTTTTAATAACATATTTTTTAATTTATTTACGAATAAATGTTATGTTTTAGTGTAGGTCAAATTCTATAGATATGAGTCAAATTTGTTTTTTGTGGTCTAAACTGTCTAACTATGAGAGTCTCTCGCCGGTTCTTCTCTGTATGAACTGCCTTTCTAACCGCTGGTAAATTGTTTGTAATACCATGACGATTCAAAAGTGTTACTTTATGTAGCCTAATTGAATAAAGATACTTTTGACTTTGAACTTTGGAGATGTGTGGGTCACATTTTGCACAGGTTTGGGTCAAATTTTATGTAGGGATGGGTCAAATTTTGTAGATGTGGTTCAGATTATGTACAGATGTTGGACAAATTTTTCACAGTTTTAAGTCAAATTTAATATCTTTTGAAGCTGAATTTAGCGTACATAACATATTTAAGTAATGAGTCATATGTAAGGTGCAAAAAACATTACCCTTTTAAGCATTAAGACTGTCGGTTAAAAATATATTTTCCTGAATTTCAGTTCGCTGCGCACTGTACCCACTGACGCTAATAAAAACTCAAATTCAAGTCCAAAGGAAGAAAGAGGCGTACAAAGGAGTTTCAGACGCGATCTCCAAGATATATAAGAATGAGGGTGTTCCCGGATTGTACCGGGGCTTTTGGCTGTCCAGTGTGAGTATACCTTTATTTATTTATTACTTACTATACTTCGCTCACATATATCAGACATGAATTATACATATAAACCACCCTTTCGAATTACTGTATCTATTCAAAAAAAAGGCAAAAAAATCGGTATCATATAAAAAAATACATTTGTATTTTTCCGGGGTCTGGGAGTTGCTATATATTATTATAAATAAAAGATAGGATAGCTTACATCTCCATTAATTACAAGCATAATATCCGAGCGAAGCCATGGCGTATTGCTAGTATAACCATAAAAAATGGGTTTCACAATATTCTAACAGTTTCAATAATAATTATGTTCTATGTAGTTTATAATACCTACCTTTTACCGGGGGTAGGTCTCTTTCGCAGGAGACCGACTGGGTGGATACCCCCACAGTGCCAGACATTCTACCGCCTGAACAGTGACGTGAAAATGTCACTGTGCTCCGGTCTGAAGGGCACTGTAGCCAGCGAAATTACTGGGCTCATGAGTCTTAATATGTGATGACTCAAAGTGGGGAGCGTCGCTGTAGTGCACCCCTGCCCGGAGTTGGGCTTTATAGCAAAGTTATGGGCTGGCGTTACTCTTACCATCAGGAGGGCGTCCAGCTCGTCTCCTCTCTTCATATTATAAAACAAAAAAAAAATAATAATACTCAATTTTTTTACACTTATACACAGCGCCATCTAGTCCCGCACTACGCAGAGCTTGCGTTAGCAACTAGATAACGGAATAAATTACATATACATACTTTTCTTTTGTAAATACATACATACAATACAAAGCAACACCCAGACCCCGACATGGCAACATCGTCTCGCCTTCACTAGCTATAGGGTCTACGTAGTTACGAGTTGCCAGCGTTTGTGAATTTTCTTGAATTTGTGTTAATTTTTCACTAGAATCCTAATCTTAAAAACTTTAATTCTTTGTTATTTTTAGTTTTATGTATATTTTTAGTTCAATTTTATTCGAAAAGGTTTTTTTTAAAGAATATTACCCTTTAGAATCGGACCCATGTTTTTTAACACATTGTATATTGAGATATATTCAGAATCATTTTCTAAACCAATGGTTCTTAACCGTTTAGACATGAGGGACCATTTGTTAAAGTTTGTCTTTTGTCACGGACCACCTATTTGCTCTATGAGTATACCTACATTATCCGAGTGTCAATAAATAAACGCTCGTTCTATGTATCTATAAAAATATGCATAAAATTATTCAATATATTTTTTTATTTATTATTTATTGTAAATGCGCATATATACATATTTAGAAATGTTAATAGATTTTTGTGATTGCATACTCTTTACTAATTTTTAAATTGTTGCTTCTTGTAATTTTTTTATTTGTGATTGCTTTGCGGACCCACTTGGGATGTTTTCAGGGACCACCAGTGGTCCGATTAAGAACCACTGTTCTTTACGTACCATTCAAATTTTTGAAAGTAATTCTTTAAACGAAATTAATGTATTGTTGGTGTTTAGTTTCAGATAATATCCGGGGTATTCTACATTTCCACATACGAAGGGGTCAGACATGAGTTGGGGAAGCATGAGGTGTCTCCCAGGATAAAGGTATTGGAACCATTTTTTTTTATTATTTATTTATTCCTTGTTACACTATAGATATTACAATTAAAACAATCTTAAAAACTATTGGAAATACTGTAACTGGCGGCCTTATCACTACAAAGTGATTCCTGCCAGGCAACCAAACTAGTCAAAAATCGTACAATATCAACATATTTAAAGCCATGCACCGATGTTTTACCCGCGTAGTTCCCGTTCCCGGGGCAATACCGGGATATAAAGTACCCTTTGGGTTAATCCAGGGTATCATTTATCTACATGCTAAATTTCAACTACATCGGTCGAGCTGTTTTTGCGTGAAAGAATAACAAACATACATACGTCCCTTGACATTGTATCTGTCAAGTTTTTAATTGTGATGTTTTTTACGTGCAAAAAAGTAATTTAAGTTTTTGACGTTGACATTGTATAATTACAGTCATTCATAGCGGGTGGGTGCGCGTCATTGGTGGGTCAAACGGTCATTGTGCCCTTCGATGTGCTGAGTCAGCATCTTATGGTACTCGGCCTGGTCAAGGGCACGCCGGGAGGCGCTAATAACCCGTCACGTGGGGGGGGGAGAACTTCTACAACGTGTAACAGAAATGTGTGGTAATATTTTTTCGTGATGTTCAGATGCTCATAGATAGTCTATATACAAGTCCCCGCATTAAAATAAACATATTTGAGATTTTTTATTTCATTAATTTATCAATAAAATCGATAATATGAAAATCAAAACAAAAGTGTTACATCACTTCGAATTCTAATGACAGAGACAGCAGGAACTTTTTCAATGAGAGGCATTGTCATAGAGTCATGCGGTCATTCACACATAACAGCTGATAGCTCTAAAGTCTAAAGTGATGTCGTAGCGTCGATAAATTTAAAAATCGATATGCTAGTCAATAGAAATAAAAAAATCAATATCTTGATTATAAATGAAATAGTTCAAATGAAATGAATTTTTAATACATTCATTTAAAATTAGGTATTCTTTGCGATCCTTATATATTACCACGCATTTCTGTTACACGTTGTATATATCAAGGGTCGTAAAAATATAGTTTTAAACGCTTCTTTAAAGTACTTACATTAGCCAAAATATAACTCGTCGAAAATACAAACCAATAAATTAAAACAAAAAAATTAAATGACTACTATATTTAAGCGCCTTAAAAGAAGGTGAAGTTAAAGTTATTGACACAATCCTAAAAGTGAGTCGTAGAAAAATAATGGTAATAATAAAGAAAGCGTCCTTATCAATGATATTATATTATAATAGATATGTTATAAGCGCAAAATTTTGAAGTCGCAAAAACATACTAATTAGGACGCATTGCCTTTAGGTGAGTGGTTGCCGGTGCACTTACGCGTACCTGATAAAGCTATCTCTTTTTATCTTGTTGGTTTTATCATTATTTATGACTATTCTGTCGTTGTGACTTGTATGTATGTGTGCTGCCGCTGCTGTGCGGAACACCTTTTTCAGTTGATTTGTATGGGTAACATACCTAATATATAATAATATCATTGGTCTATTCTATTCTATTTATGATGAAATGGCAAAGGATCGCTTATAAGTCGCTGCGACCATAACTGCCAGTGTCTAAGTGACAGGAAAACAAACTGAAAGAGTTTGACACTAATGTATTATGTCAGAGGTGACATTTGGGTTGACAGCTGTCAAAAATTATCATTAATCTATACCAGCTGTATATGTATAAGGAAGTGCCATCTACAATAAAAAAGAAATAGTAGCTGTCATTAAAAAAATATTAATCGCGTATTAAAACCTCCTTTCAGAAAGTGAACCCCCTTGGGCTAGATCTATCCCGGCGGAGGTCCCGCGCGGCGCTGGCCCGAGCTGTGGCCTCCCGGGTATATGAGCTACACGGAGCTAGAGGCTACTACAGAGGGTATACGGCCTCTTTAGCCGCCTATGTGCCTAATTCAGCGCTGTGGTGGGCTCTGTACACTGCTTATCAGGGTAAGTGGTTCAAAGTTAAGACATCATCGACGACCTCGTGGGTTCGATCCCCACACCGGAAAAATATATTTGTAATTTACATTTGTATTTTTCTGGGGTCTGGGTGTTGCTATGTATTGTATGTATGTATTTACAAAAGAAAAGTATGTATATGTAATTTATTACGTTCTCTAGTTGCCATAACACAAGCATCTGCTTAGCTTGGTACTAGATGGCGCTATATGTAAATGTCCTGAAAATATTTATTTATGTAACATAATTATTATACAAATCTATAAAACATCTCCAAATTGACGACCACTTCGATGTAAAAACATGTCCTTAAAATAGATAAATAAATAAGACACTTGGTAAAGTAGTAATGCTAGAATTTCTGCTCCAAGGGTTTCGATTGATTTTTCTATGTGGACATGGACATCTGTAAGTTACCTTTCTAAGTGTTATCTACCCGAAATACAAGCTTTCCTTAGCGTGGAACTGGTTGGCGCTGCAATAAGCGTAAATGTAATGTCTTAAAACCCCAACAAACTTATATTGACCATTAATATAACCCCACCCCCCCCTTCTAAGACTTTTTAATTGAATCTTATTATATGTACACAAAGTACCAGTAACCCTTTAAAAAATTATAAAAAAGCGTCATTATCTCATTTAAACTATAATTTTGTATAAATAATAATATGCATAGACTGATAGTCCCTTAACAATCGGTCCGCTGTAAGTGAAGCCACAACTGTATACATGTAGGCGTTAACAGCACGTTCTTATACTCGATGACACGCACACAAGCGCACCGGTAATGTTGCTGCTGTAAGACATTTACCCTATAAATATGGAAAAATTTAAACATACGAATTTTCATTCGATTAACTTTGGTGTCTATCAATGTAAGGAGACAAAATTGTCTACATTGAAATGGCTTCACTTTACGAGTGTATATTGCGGTTCTAGATGTAATTATTTTATGTTAATATGTATAATTATATATTTCAGACGAACTCATAAGAATAAGTCCAGCGTGGGTGTCACATCTCTTCATACAATGTGTAGCTGGCACGTTGGGTGGGTTTACAACCACCATTTTAACGAACCCCCTGGACATAGTACGAGCGAGGCTACAGGTGAGTGTCGAAGTCAAAGTCAAAGTTAAAGTCTACTAAAGTATACTGGGTGTAAAAGACTTGGAAAAGTTATTTAATGTTTACAATGGAATTACTATTTATATATTTATTATATCGGTATTTCCGGTAAATTGCGACTTTGGGTGCTTCAAGAGAGCGTATAGTACGCGTCATTTATGTTTAGCGCTGGACGAGAATAGCTGCGCATCGGTAGAATCGCGCTCGTAATTGACGTATTGGTGCACAAAGACAACACGACTGCGACAACCAATCAACGCTCGCGCACCCTACGATCACGCGCCGTCCCCTCGATACCTTATTTTTGACTTCTGCGCAGGTTTCGTTTAGCGCTAAAGATTCGTGACGCGTACTATACATCTTTTTAAAAGGTCGGCAACCCACTGCAGATTGTCAAGCTCTGCGAGTGTTGCTGGGCGATGACCACTTACCATCAGGTGGCTCGCCTGCTCGTTTGTCCCCTTGTTATAAAAAAAATTAATTCCCGACCAGCAATGGACACCTAAGTAAATACGTATGCATTGACTGCGAGCAGCGAATTGTTTAGAATACATTGCTGTTTTTCCATTATTTTTGTATCACGGTACTACAGTTATTATTATGCACATACAGTATCAGGAAAATGTAAAAACAAAAGCCGTATCTAATTTTTTATGGTCATACAGTGGTTTACGAAACATGTGTCCAAGGTAAATGGGTAATATTCTCTATCTAAAAATATTTTCTTTTATTAACATATTCTTTATAACGATAGCAAAATAAGGACCTACTGCCGGTACATAGTAAGAGGTTTTCGGGCCCGACACTTTTTTTGTAACACACTGTATAATGTATATCTTCAGCATTCATTAACATTAGTATTTTTCTGGGGTCTGGGTGTTGCTATGTATTGTATGTGTGTATTTACAAAAGAAAAGTATGTATATGTAATATATTACGTTATCTAGTTGCCATAACACAAGCTTCTGCTTAGCTTGGAACTAGATAGCGCTGTATATAAATGTCCTGGAAATATTTATTATTATCTATTGTCTGAGGAGTGCCTCAGGAGATAGTCTTTTCTACCCTAAAATCGAAAATCAGAAATAGTTTTTTTATATATAAACATGTGTATGATAGGTGTTTTAAAATTTTGGAACATGGTCAGGCGCATTTCACTGAAGTTATATTTTTATAAGAAATACGAAGGTTGCGTCATAGATTTGTTTCATTAACAAGTCACTATAATTATAATGTAAAGAAAACTATTGATACAATTACTAAATGTTGATTTATAACTACAAAATTACTGGAATAGGACTTCTATGAGAACTATCTGAAAACTTTTTACGATGGAAATACTGGCATTTTTATTTATTTATAATGAGCACCAACAAGAAGAACAACAATTTATTATAGATTATTACAATCTCGCACCACAAAATTAACAATTGCCCACTTAATTATAGGTGTCCTAAAAATTCGTAACAGTCGATACACGTATATGGAATTAATTGGAAAATTAAATATTATAAAAATCACTTAGGTAAAAAAAATAGTAATTACATTCTTATGATTAACTATTAATTTCAATGTCAGTGTTGTTTATATTTAAACGTCATTATTATTTAAGAAGTTATAGTATGGACAAGATAATAGGCCACTTTTGACATTTCATCAAAATTCAACAACGTAACCTTGTAACGGCGGGCATAAAATAAGAACTGCACAATTGCTTAACTTTTTTCAATTACGTTTACATATTTATTGTAATAATGACCGATACGAGTAATTTAACAATTTGCTTTCACTAATAAACCAATCTAAACATAATAAACAATTTCTGATCTAAAGAACTGGACGTCGTTACAATGTTGCGTCAGTCAACCCTTTTCTTTTTAAACACTAGGGATGTTACTCTAAAAATCGAAAGCTGATAGGATTGTAAGTTGAATCAAATGCAATGATTACTTCTGAAGAAAAATCACCATAAATTTATAACCACGTTGTGATTATAATAAAACCTAATTATATATATTTATTATTCTTTTAACTAACTATAAAAATACAAAAAAAATAACTAAATATAAATAGAAAATGAATTAATAATATCTCTGAGTGCTGACAGCAGTGATGAAGATAGCAGTTCCGATAGTTCAAGTGAATAAAAGCAATTTTTTTGTTAAATTACGTTGGTACTCGTCTTACTTTGCTCCTTTAATTTACGAAAGAAAAAATTATAATGGGACAGGGAATTGCATGATCATTTTTAAAATTCACATATGTTTCAAGTCTGTATCGATTCATTCGATTCATTCATTTAATCGATGTTTTTAAGCAGGTCACCTCACTATGAATATAAAACTGACATCTGTCAAAAGTGGCCTATTATTTTGTCCATACTAGTCAAAATAATTTTCTTAAAACTAAATAAATTATCATCAAAAATGTCGAGTTCATCACTGTCGTCATTCCTTATAGCTAATCTGTAAATATTATTAAAATCTATTAAAATGCGGTTCATAGGCGATTTTTTTTTTACATTTAATGTTTTTCGTGGGATAACAATTACATTTAAAATTTAATTATAAAAAAATCCTCATTTAATTCAACAGGTCGAAGGCGTAGGCTCCATGCGACAGGTATTCAAAGAACTGTGGAGGGAAGAGGGTCTATTCGGCCTCTACATGAAGGGCCTCTCCGCGCGACTCGTGCAGTCTGCCTGTTTCTCGTTCTCGATTATACTCGGATACGAGACGATAAAACGTGTATCTGTTAGCGACGAATACCGCCCCCGGGTGCGCTGGTGAATAAACTATCAAAACGCATTGGTTTTATTTCCTCACCCCCTGATACGACATTAATTAGCCCCCTTTTTAGTCAGTCAGTCTTTATTAGAAGACTATTAAACGTGCATCTGTTAGCGACGAATATCACCTCCGGGTGCACCTTACTATCAAAACGCAATGGTTTTGACTGACTGGCTTAGAATGACGACCGCTTGGCGCAGTGGTAGCACAACTGCCTTCTGCAAAAATATATTTGTAATTTACGTTTGTATTTTTCTAGGGTCTATGTGTTGCTATGTATTGTATGTATGTATTTACAAAGGAAAAGTATGTATACTTAATTTGTTCCGTTATCTAGTTGCCATAGCACAAGCTTCTGCTTACCTTGGAACTAGATGGTGTTACGTCATAAATAAGCCACCTTAGTCAGTCAGTCAAATACATTTTTATTGTGAATGAATTAGAGAGGACAAATATATATTTATTCAGTTAAGCTTCAGATACACCTAAATAATAAATTTTCATGGTATTATAAAACAATTTACCACTGGTTCCGAAGTCAGTTTTCTATAGAGACGAAAGTCATTAATAGTCCTCCCCCCGTTTTCTTGTAAATAGTAAATTCCCTTGCGGATAGCGCGTCTTCTTTCGAAGGTTAGCTACTGTTAGTGGACTCATGGTTTTTCAACGAGTCTTATAGTTCCCCCCCTCTTGACTCTTGACATTTGAATAGTTATAAAGTTGCTAGTTAGAGGTGCAATGTTTAAAATAATAAACAATTTAATAATTGAATAAAAGTTTATTGCAACAGTTCCACTGCGACACTTAAGAAACAGTTATTAAAAATATGACCCTATTGTGCTGGTTTAATTTCACATTTATATATTTTAAACATTAGGTGGTAAATGTTTTGTAATACCATGACGATGCATAAGTGTTACTTTATGTAGCCTATTTGAATAAAGATCCGTTGAACATAATGTTAATTATCCTTTTTGGGTTTTTATATAGCCTATGACACTCAGCAATAATGTGACTTTCTATTGGTAAAAGAATTTTTTAAATCGGTTCAGTAGATCCCGAGATTACTCTTTACAATTTAACAAACACACAAATTACTTCCTTATAATATTAGTTTTGATGACAAGCACGAGCTCACCGATAATGTTGCTGCTATAAGAAATTTACCCTAAAAAAGTGAAAAATTTTAAGTCTACGAAAAACATACGAAGTTTGATACAATGCATTGCGGCGATCTATGTAAGTAGACAAAATTGGCTAGGTTGAAATGGCTTCACTTTGCGTATTAACACTACAGCTCTAGGTTTTATTATTCTACTAGCTGTTGCCCGCGACTCCGTCCGCGTGAACTTTCATACAAACTTTGACCCCCCCTTCCTCCCTTAACCCTTTTTTCTAGTAAAAAAAGTATGTCCTTCTCCTGGCTCTAAACTACCTCCCTGCCAATTTTCAGCTAAATCGGTTAAGCCGTTCTTGAGTTATAAGTGAGTAAGTAACTAACACGGCTTTCTTTTATTATCGTGATGTGAGGTTACCAACACATTTTGCGATTTATTAATATGTTACAATATGACTTCAATAAAACGAACGACAATTTTCAATTTAATTGCATAACATAATTATCTTAAAACGTAAACAACGATAAAGTCATACGAAATCACGCCATATTAAAATACCTATCTTTTATTATCTCTCGAAATTGGAGGGAACACCAAATTTATTTGCAAGGTAAATGTCCGATTATATTATTATCTATATATTAGCTTATGATAGCGAAATCACGCGACCCAAGATAACTTAAACTTTTAATAGATTACAATTTTAATATTTAATTTGTAATTGGCCTAATTGTTAATCTAAACTTTTTATTACGTAAAGCTAAAGAATTTTTTTTTGAACGCGCATGTTTGTTGGATAGTCCATTTTGGCGAGAAAGGCGAAAAAATTTTGCAAATCGGGGAAAATTATGTACCTACATACCTATTTGGATTTCCTTAAAAATATCGATGAATTACTTATAAGAATTTAATATGATACTAATATTAAAACTGCGAACGTCTGTGAGGGTAAATATAAGTAGCTACGAACAAAACTACTGGATGGACTTGACATAAATGTGAAAATATAATCGTAATTATAATCGGTCCGCCGTAAGTGAAGCCAAAACTGTATGTATGTAGGCGTTAACAGCACGTTCTTATACTCGATGACACGCACACAAGCACGGCGATAATTTTGCTTCTTTAAGAAATTTTCCCTATAAATGTGGAAAATTTTAAATCTACTGAAAACATACGAATTTTGATGCAATGCACTGCAGCGATCTATGTAAGTAGACAAATTTGTCTACTTTGAAATGACTTCACTTTGCGAGCTCATATGACCGCAACATATCATTACATAGTATTCAAAGGTGAAAAGGAAAATAAAACAAACAAACTACATTTAAATAAATATATTTTATACATTTACATACTTTTTCACATTGAGCGTCTAGTCTAGATTCTAAACGAAAACCTTTTCACAATAGCTACAAAATTACGACTTACTTATAAGTGATACTTTAAGTCGAGAATTAAAAAAAATCTTGCAAGAATATTCAATGTTAAAATCGATATTTTTAATTAAAAATTTACCTTTACAGCTGCCAAAACTGTAGTAAATCGATCTTCTATCCCAAATAGGAAGTATAAAATAGGTTATCTCACAAAATTCAATGTCATTAATAATTTTAAAACATGCAGAGCGCATTATACAAATATAATTAACCTTGGACTTTTTTGCATATTAAAAACAAAAACAGTACATTTTTATTTGTATACATTTTCGCAGCTGTCAAATAAAAGCGGTAGCATTTTGTTATTTTTTTTAATTCTCAACGACACGCTATGATTTCCAAACCATCAATTATAATTATATCTATGTATTTGTAAATAAAATACTGCTAGAAAAATCACTGCAAAACTCGCTGGAAGCTCTAACTAACAGTGACTAGAATAACAGAAAACTTATGTAATATTGGCAATGATCATTTTATGATTTTCTGTCATATTTTTGGCGGGAAATATCAATGACATTAGGTATTCTGCGTTCTTCGTTTTCACATATGAACATGATTCATTTTACCCAGTTTTTTAGTTATTATATATATCGGCGCCAAGGCGTTCACACGGTGCTGCGGGACGCGATA
>JADANM010005620.1:2572637-2584899 GCA_026213755.1 Eurema hecabe
CCCTACTAAATACAACACCGCTCCGTTATATATTATGTATGTTAAAAACATATAGTTGAACAATACACGGGAATTTACGTTTTTTACTGCTACAAGTTTTTTGTAGATTTGAATATATAAAAAAAAAACAATAAAAATCCAACATGGCCGCTTTGCCGAAATTTGTTTCTTATCATTTAATTTCGTATAAAAATGGATTTTTTTATTAACTCTGTTATAAAATTTTTAGTTGCAACAGTATAAAGTTATTATTTGTACATTGAGTTTAAAACTTTTTTTTTCCGTACTAAAATGACAATAGAATCAATAAGACATTTTTTTTTCATTTGCTATAACTACCGAGCCCTTTGGACGAAGTAGTAAGTTAGTAACGTCTTAACATTAAATATTATTATTTCCAACAGAACTCAAGTTATATGCGAGAACCATAAGATACATATTATTACTCTATACATATATAAAATTTGTTTTAAACAAAATCTTAATTTTGCTCAGTTACGTAAAAAACCTTACAATTTTAGCAATTTACAATATTTCCATTATACAAACAGATTTCCTTGTTGATCGTTCAGTATTTTTTCCTTAGAATAGCAAAAAAACTGTCTGATTAGTAACAATGGCCTCATAACTAAACAATGACATCGCCAAAGGTCATTCCTACTGACATTGTAAGCTTCAAACACTCAATAGGACAGATTATTATCCTTCCAGCAAAGATATTATATAATAGATATGTTATACCCTTACAAATCAAAAAAGTGTTCCGCACAGCAGCGGCAGCACACATACGTACAAGTCAAATCGATAGAAAGAGATAAATAATAAAACCAACAAGAAAAAAGGAGTTTTGTCAGTAGCGCGTGAATGCACCAGCAACCAATCACCTAAAGGCAAGACGTCCTAATTAGGATGTTTTTGCGGCTTCAAAATTTTGCGCTTATAACATATCTGTTTAATATAATATCATTGCCTTCTATATTATAAACACAAGTTTGTGATGTATGTATGTATGTTTGTTCACACGCAAAAACTACTCATTCGATCTGGGTACATTAGGAAACAATCATACGGCCAAATACTTATGCGCAAATTAAATTTAGACTCGTAGTTCTTTACAGTATGGTGAACTGTCAAATCGGACCGTTTTAAGTTACTCAAATTTAAGTTGCCTTTCAGTATTCCGGCATTAATCACGTATGAAATAACGCAATATGAAATAGGGTCTAATAATATGGTGCGTTACAATTTATTTTACCAAATCGTTACATAATACGTACTTTTAATAGTCAAAAAAACTGCGGGTAGTATCTAAATCTTTGAAAATTTTCGTTTTTACGTACATTATTACGTAAATGAATAAGAGCATAAAAATGAAACATTAGATTAAGACATGACACTTTTATCTGGAACTACCTGTTGCCCGCGACTCCGTAATCCTTTCATATAAACTTTGACCCCAACCCCCCCCCCCCCCTTCCCCACTTTATAACCCTTTTTTCCAGTTAAAAAGTAGCCTATCATAGTAGCATATCTCAGGCTCTAGACCATCTGTGTACCAAATTTCGTTCTAAGCGGTTCGGTAGTTTTAGCGTCATGGAAAGACAGACAGAATTACTTTCTAATTTATAATATTAGTATGGAAGTATGGATGACACGAGAAAAACGCGGGATACCGAAAACTATCAAAAAATGCGTAAATTTCAATAATAAGTTAGGTTTGGTTCATAGTATAAACTAACTGATTACAAATTTACGGTAAATTACATATACCACTGTATAGTTCGCGGAACAGATGTTTAGCGATGGACGAGAATAGCTGCGCATCGGTAGAACCGCGCTCGTAATTGACGTATTGGTGCGAGAAAGACAACACGGCTGGGACAACCAATCAACGCTCGCGCTCCTGACGATCACGCGCCGTCCCCTCAATACCTTATTTTCGACTTCTGCGCCGCTAATTATTATAACTTGGCGATTAAAAACATTGCTTTCTTTCTCTGTCACACTTAATCGAAGTCATACTGTTATCCCTGTCAAACCTTTTGCTTGTACAGCAATTTTACTCTTCGAGTATATAGTTGTCTCTTTTACACCTTTAGCATTTGTATTTGAATCTCACTCAACGATTTCATGCTCTCTGTCACACCTTAGCGTGTACGTATTTCCATCTAACTCTTCTAAGATACATATTATGCGAATATGTCAAAGACCCAAGATATAGCGGAAAATATATTATTCATATGAATATAATATTATAACATACAAAAAACATAATATACATTAATTTTAAACTATTAAATTAAGTTTATATAGTTTATTATTATTTATACTTTAGTATCTTTGTTATGCATACAAATATTATAAATATGAAAGTGTGTTTGTTTGTCCTTCTTTCATGGCAAAACGGCTGGGCCGGTTTAGTTGAAATTTTCTATGTAGATAGATGACACCCTGGATGAAAACATAGGATATTTTTCATCCCGGTATTGCAAAACCGAGGAGGGGCTAGTACTTAATAAAATAATGAGTCATTTCACTGATTTCAAAACCCGAGATTACCCCTTACAATTTAACAAACACACAAACTTTACTTCTTTATAATATTAGTATAGATTAGATCTTTAAAATTGGATTGTCTTGCAGTTTTTTAAATAAAGTGATTAAAAAGTAAGGTTTATATGTATAATACATACATAATATTTGCGTGTGAAGCCAGAAAGGGTTGCTAGTGATATAAATTAAAAAACTAATCAGTTACGTCATGAAAAATTACTAGACTAGCCTAAAAATTATGTCAATTCTATTTCTTTGTATCCTTTGAGCCTGCAATAAGTTTGATCTTGATTTGTTTCTAATTTCTATCATATTACTTATTCAAAATGAGTTTAAAATAGAAAATATACTTATAGACGTAGACAATTCTATATTAAATCCATTTTGAAGTTCTTAAAATCTACAGATGACTATGAAAAACACAGTAATTGTTTCAACACCGACCACAACACATACTCTGCTTATAGCAGCAGTGACATTATATAGACCAGCAAAATAGCCTGAGCAAAGTACAGAGCGTCGTTATAAGCCGGTCATCTAGCTTTCTCCTTGCTTGTTTCCGTCAAAGCCTGTCCTACTAACACCCTGTCTCCGCTCTGCAAGTCGAATTTAAAATCAGCGGGGGCTTCAAACAGTAAAATAACTGTACTACCCATATTAAACTGCCCGAACAACTCGCCCTTTTTAAAATCAATATCCTTCATGAGGCTCTCGTCTACACGGTTCCGTTTTCCTTTGGTATTCGTTTTTAGATCTGGATCTTTGTATATTTCTATGGATCCAACATTAGTAGCGCCCACAGCGGTCATACTGAAGAAGCCATGCTTCCATTCTCCGACATACACAGCTCGTTCATTCATAGTAAACAAACCGGGTATCAGTTTAGCCATCCATGGATTTACGGATAGCAATTTTCCAGAAAAATGACGGCGGAAGTTGGAAGTCCAGTCGCAGGGCGCGTGGAATCTATGATAATCTCCGGGAGCAAGATATATAATGCATTGATGCAGTATATTTTTCTTATCTTTTAACAGTGAGTCATAGTAGGTACTACCTTTGTTGTTGGACCATTTGTTCTCGCCTAGAAATTCTTCTAGGCTATACGTGACGCCTTTAACTTGTTCTATTCTGTCAGTTTTTGCGGGACCACAGTTCAAGACGACTCCATCGCAAGGAGAAACGCAAGGCGCGGGCGATATAAATCTCGCTCCCTCACGTAACGGTCGTGTGAAAAACGCCGATAGACTTTTATAATACGTAAAATCAGGTACAGCTGCCTCGTTCAAATTAACATTAAACATACGAGAGTACGTACCATACACAATGCTGCGTAAGAAGACTGGGAGCTCGCAGGCAGCCAAACGGCCCCACAAACGGCTCGTCACTCGAAAAGGAAACATTTCGTAGAATTTGATTTCGACTTTCGATATTTCGTAGTCTATCGTGGCCCGTATGTAACACCATCCCACGTACATGACGCTTCCCAGGGGCACCCATCGCGTGAAAATTGCACGAAAATTCGTCCATTTAGACCTCTGTAGCTGAGCCGTCGTATTGATATTCTTTGTCTGGTTTATAACGTTGGTCTGTCGAAACGGCCTATGCGGTTTCAGACGCCTAAACATCGGATTTATGACTGGAAGGCAACTCCGTATGCGCGTCGGCGGGAACATATCGCGCACGGACACCTTCCTTAGTGGTTTAAAAATAAATATGTTTATTTAATTAGTTACGAATTGTTTCGCGTACTAAAACGTCTAAAACCACTAACGTCCGATAACATCACAAGGCCTAAGTAATAATAAAATTTAATTGTCAATTCGTTCAAAAATCAAATCACAACTACTTATTTACCTGAGTCTTGACTATTAGTTGATTTTTTAATTAACTGATTGATTACTGTAATTATTATTCTTGTTTATTATTTGCTAAATATAAAACAATAAATATAAGTAACTGGTTACTGAATTGAAACAAATAAGAGAATACCGTTAAATTGCAATGATAATATTTTTTAGCTGTAATAAATAAATAAAATTTACAAAAAATTCGGTAAAATTAATCAATCAAATAATTGTTTTTAATTATAGAAATAAATGGAACCCAATAATTTTAACAAGTTAAAAATGTTAAGGTTTTTTTTAAATAAAAATAAAAACCGATTAAATTATACGAATGTGACAGATTCGGTTTTTTATTTTCTATCGATTAATTTGACATTTGCAGAATGCAGTAACGATTGTATCGCTTGTAATGGATTATAGGATCGTGTATGTAAATCCTGGAATGCGATTTGTTGACGTATTTTATCTTTATTTATGTTTTTTGAGTTTATTTTATTTTACTAGCCTTTCGATTTTCCATGTCGACTCAGTGCAATGAAGACCTCACAGTTGCTCATGCAGAAAACGCGATTGCGAAAGAGAGTTCTGGCGCCAACAGCTCTTATGATGAAATTATCACGTCTGAAGATGAATTCATGGGCTTCGAAAAGATTCCTAGAGTTTCCGTAGAACGCTTCGACATAACCCAGTATTTGGACAATTTAAAACACAAGTTGAGTAATGAGCAACGGAAAAACGACGCGCCAAAAAAACTCGTGCAAAAATCTAAGGTTTGTTCCGTGTTTCTCGTCCGAGATGACTTGGTTAAACTAAAAGACATGTATACACAGAACCTACTATTAAATAGAAAAATTCTTGCCGGAGACCCGGAAATGAAGCTGAAATGTAAGATATGTGAAAAGGCGTATTCTAGCGAGAAAAAACTTCAAAACCACTTAAAAAACAAGCATCTACTAGTCTACAAGCCACACTTTAAGCCTCCCAAACGCGTGTCTTTCTCCGACCACGTAATTATTCATGAAGTTAAAGAATACCATCGATGTAGAAAGTGCCCTAAGATTTTCGAAAACTATACCGCATTAAAAGTGCACATGAAACGTAAACACAAAAAGCGTAAGTGCTACATTTGCAACTATTGTTCCAAGAAGTTTGTCGATCGTATGTTTTTCAAAGTCCATATCAAGTTGCACTGTGATGTTTGCGGTCAAATATCGCTTAACAAACGGCAACTGTTGGAACATAGACGTAATGTGTGCAATGTAGTAAAAAAGTACACTTGCAAAACATGCGAGGAGACATATTATAGGTTCATGGACCTAAGAGACCATAGCTATGACCATTTGGGTACATTTTATATATGCGACATTTGTAAGGACCCATTTCAGACCAAATGTGAGGTTGCTCATCACATTAAGTACCTGCATTCGAAAAGAAGGCCAAAAAATCTATTTTCTATCGTTGATTTGGGCTCGGAGAAGATGTATGAATGCAGATTTTGCGGCTTAAGCTCGGAAGATAGAGAATCGATCGAAAAGCATGTATCGACGCTTCCAGACTTAACTAATAAGACTACAACTGGTTACAAAGATTACTACTTCTGCGACCAGTGCCTAAAAAAGTTTGCAAAAGAAACAGACATGCTACAACATAAATGGACGCATTACTTAAAGTCAAATGTCCAGTTGCAAAATCGTCCCATGCCAAAGTCGAAAAAACTACAAACATTTAATGCTAATGGTAGTATTCCAGAGTATATGCAGCCGAAATTGATGCTTGAAAGGATAAAAGTTGGCGGAAAGGTTGTCAGTGAACCGTTGAAATTTGTTAAGGTTCAAAGTTTTGATTCGGCAAACGGAGAAATCAAAAAACCTGTTATTGATCCCTATTCGAAAAAGACTATCATATCAAAGCATCAGTGTTCGGTAAGTTGTATTCTATTATATCTTTTTAAGGTTGTAGAGTTGGTGAGACCACTGTCTAACAGAAAAACTGCATATCTCATCAAATATGTCTGTTATTTCTTTTATTTTAAGACTTTGTCTCTTAGCAACCAATTTACCCGTACTATGCCATAAACAGCATTACAACAAAAATATTAGTGTGGATACTTCTGGAAGTATGGATTGATACTTCCAGAAGTATCCACACTAATATTATAAATTAAAAAGTAACTCCGTCTGTCTGTCTTTCCATCACGCTAAAACTATTGAACCGATTAGAACGAAATTTGGTGCACAGATGTTCTAGAGCCTGTGATAAAAGATAGGTTACTTTTTAACTGGAAAAAAGGATATAAGGAGGAAGGGGGGGCAATGTTTATATGAATGTCCATGCGGACGGAGTCACGGGCAGCAGCTAGTATAGTATATAACACTATATCTTAAAACGAAAAACTTGATATTAATTATTCTTTTTAAAACCTATAGTTGCTAGCTTAAACAGATGTCATTACGTTTTGTCCGGTAAATTGGCCAATCTTATCCCCTTTTTATCTTTTGTTAATCTCTCTCTTTTTTATTTAAAAAGTTGGTAATTCATTTGCTCGCCGCTTAGTTTTAGCTCCCGAACGAATGTACCGATTCCAATTTAGTTTTTTTTGTATTATAGGCGATTGTTCTTAGACATGTTTCATGAAAATCGATTGAGCTGTTAAAAGTTATCAGGGGTTAAAGTGGGGAAGTAAAACCAAATATCTGCAAATATGCTCAAGTGGGGTATCAAATGAAAGGTTATGACTTGTACATTTTTAATGCCAGCCTTATGCGTCTATCAATTTCAAATATAAATGGTAAATACTACTTGTTTCAGATGTGCTATAAGTATTTCTCAACAAACTACTGTCTGACCCGGCACAAAGCGACCGTACATGCCAAAACTCAAGACCTCCAATGCCGAGTGTGTGAACAGACATTTGGTTGGCCATCTCTCCTCAACACCCATAAGTGTTTCGGAACAAATACACAGGGAATGCCTTTTAATGGCTCTCAACCAGAAATTCACTGTGACAGTGATCTATCCAATAACTACCTAGATGATTATAACATTGAAGATAATTATTTAAACTCTGTGGACTTTGAAATACCAGCACCTATAGTGGAATTGACTGAGTTTGAAGATTATAATATTATAATAACAGACGGGGACCGTTCCAACACAAAGATAGGTTATAATCCATTGCCGCACTATAAAATTGTGATGCAAGAAGTTCCCATAGAGTTTTAATAATTGTATTAATAAATTTTAGTGTTTTATTTAAGGGTGAGACCAAAATAATTCGTGCTTTTTGAAAAGATTTATTTTTAAATTTTAATAAAAGTGATTCATACTTTTTTATTAGAAAAATGGTGGCTTCATTTAATTGTCTAGGGAATTTTAAATATAAATTGGTTATGACGTGGGTTTTTAATTGTGATGTTGGATCATGAGTGGATATTATGTTAGTTTTTATTGTGTAAATAACATTTTAAAAATATAGTTACAAAAAAATTGTTTATGTTGTATGGAACATTAAAGTATTTCATAAGTCACCATTTTTCATTATTAATCTTGGTCATATATTCCTTTTTGGATTTTTTAAATTTTTTTTATTAAAGTTTATTTTTCAATTACTATAAGTAAAAAATTGTATTATTAGTTAACGCTGTGCGTTATTTTTTTTTGTTTATAGTAAGGATAAACGCACAAATATGCTCATTGTAAAGATAATATTGCTAGTTGTATTTAATAACAATGTTAGAAAGAGACGATCAGCTAATGACGGCTTGGTAGAGCTTTTTCTCTTTCCCAGAATAGCTATGTCACGATTTTCAGTCTCCCAATGGTTGAGGGGAAAAAAAATGTTGCGTGAATTCTAAAATCTAAATAAGTATTTTGTCTCTTTCACTGGTGGAAAATTAATTGGGTATTATAGAATAATATGCACACAATCTTTAATTATTGTTATCTCAACAAAAAACATTATATTATATTTCAATATTAAAAATTTGGTTCCAAATTTGCATTAAAGTTACTTCCGTTTAAAATGAGCAGTCATTTTAGTACATTTTTTTAAATATAATAGTTTATAATATTTTCGCTGGCTTGTATATTTTTATTGATAATGCAATCCTTAAGAGGCCGGCAATACACTCGTACCAGCACGAGTGCTCATGGGCGGCGCTGATCACTTAACATCAGGTGACGCGCCAGTTCGTTTGCCCCCTATTATATTAAAAAAAACTCATAGAATCGTTTGAAACATAAAATAATGTGCATCTATCCTATATTTTATTGTTGAAGTACATTTTGAGTGTAACAACTAAGATTATTTCATGCAAAATGAGAATTACTGTATATTTTAATTATTTTTTTACTAAAACCATAGTCCATAGTCAAATGTAAGAAATCATGTTCTATATCTATTTGCATGTGAAAAATTATCCTAATAAAACGCAGTATGTACATTTAAAGTTTATTTTTTAATATTTTTTTATATTCATATAGTATAGTTCCAGTTAATATATATTTTTTAACATATGAGAAGTCAATGTTAACGTTTGACATTTTATCAAAATAAAAAAAAAATAAAAATCAGGATTTTTTAATTTTCACTTCAATAGTTTTTTTTTTCTGTAGTCTTTTTTTAAGTTCTAACCAATGATATTATATTAAATAGATATGTTATAAGCGCAAAATTTTGAAGATTCAAAATCATCCTAATAAGGACGTCTTATCTTCAGGTGATTGGTTGCCGGTGCATTCACGCGCAACTGACAAAACTAATTATCTCTTTCTCTTGTTGGTTTTATCATTTAACTCTTCTATCGTTTTGACTTGTATGTATGTGTGCTGCCGCTGCTGTGGGGAACACTTTTTTCGGTTGATTTGTCTGGGTATAACATATCTATTAACTATAATATCATTGATTCTAACGCAATACTATTAAAATCGACATCACTATTAAAATCGGTTTTATTTTTTTGTTAAGATAGTACAGTACAGTACAGCACTCACGAAAAAGTTATGATATAAATGGGGACTTAAAATAAAAATATTTTAACTCAGAAACCCTTATACAAATAAAACATAAAATTTATTATCAATTTTCATATTTTAATTTCCGTTTGAAACCCATATTTTGGTAGTTATGAAAAAATATTTAAACACCCATTTTGAATCGGCGGCCATTTTGGACTGACAAATTCAACAGCTAAGAACGAATAATTTATTGTTGGTGAAATAGAGAAAAGGAGTCTACGTCAAACGTTAAAATTGACCCAACGACGGTAAACTAAATAAAACTATATTATAAAATAAATGTTACCACCATAGACGGCCCAATATTTCCTATTATTTTAAGAATTATTTCTATAATACTCTGTGGTTTTCTTATGTCAAAATTTATTTTTTTATACGTTAAGTACAGAATGCGAAAGGATTGGAATTTGGATTGTAACAGTTTTTACTGTTGTAATATAATTACATATTAATGTAAACAATAATAAATAATATTTTTTTTTAATTAATAAAATTGTTTAATTTGTACATATTAAAATGTTATAATAAAATGTTTTTTATTTGACAACTCCTGTTGACACGACCCATAGAAAAATAATTATTTGAACCGCATTTTAAGCGCGCAGGGTGAAGCCAATAGCCATTTTAAAGAAGACAATTTTGTCTACTTACACGTATCGCACTTCGTTGTGCATCGCATCAAATAAAACAGATTTGTTTCTTGGGTGTCAGTCAGTTTGAGTAGGTTATGACCTACTTTCCCTAAATCAAAGAATTCAGTAAAATATTAATAAATACCATAGGGCACTTTTTAACAGCGCCATCTAGTCCCGCGATAATCAAACTTGAATTATATCAACTAGATCACGAATATACTACATATACGTACTTTTCTTTTGTAAATACATACATACAATACATAGAAACACCCAGACCCCAGGAAAATACAAATGTATTTACCCTGTGTGGTCATCGAACCCACGACCCTTAGTGCTGAAGGCAGTTGTATTACCACGTACCAACAGGTCAAATAAAACAAATTA
The DNA here is from genome assembly GCA_026213755.1 of Eurema hecabe. Lineage (NCBI taxonomy): Eukaryota > Metazoa > Arthropoda > Insecta > Lepidoptera > Pieridae > Terias > Terias hecabe. The sequence goes on from JADANM010005620.1 coordinate 2,583,073, forward strand.
GCTGTGAGAAATATGTATTTATTTATTTAAAACATATGTATTTATATGTAATAATTTTTATAGGGAATTAAAAATGCAAATTACAATAAATATAATGTCAAAAAAATTAATCCTTATTATTAGCGGCTTTCGTTTCATTCTTCAAGTCTTCGTAAGACGTTTGGTTCTGAAATAAATATTAAGGAAATCAGTTATTGGTATATTCGATACCAATTATTATTAATATAAAATACTAGCCGTGCCCCTCGGTGTTACCCGTTCCAGTTTCGAACAGTGTCGACAAATTTACTCACAAATTAAATATTCATGGTCAAATACTCATACCCAATATAATTTAAGCACGGCTTAAGGCTCTTAATTTTGACAGTCATGTTACGTACCTACTGTCAAATCGGTTTAAGTTTAAGTTGCGTTTTAGTTTTCCGGCATCACTCACTCAAGTCTAAGCACGTCTTAAGTCTAGTAATCTTGTCTGATTTGTGTCAGTTTGAGTTGTGCTTCAATTTCGGTATTCCGGCATTAGTGCCCCTCCCATACTTATTTGCCTCTTTTTTCCATAAAGAGGCAAGAAACAACCTTTTTTTATTTAATCTATTTTTTCAGGACTTTTAGCGTTTTAAAGCCATGTCAGTCCCATTATCAAAAAAGACAATTATTACAACTAATCTACTACAAATGTCAATTAAAAACCGACATTGAGCCTGTTTATTATTAAACATCTAAACCTAAACACCTTATTTTATTTGTAATGGTCCGAGATCCCAGGACCATCAGACGTCATGTATTTTCTAGTGAACGAAATGTGGACGATTGAGTAGTGTTAGTATGTACTAAGAACCTATGCCTGCTAGCTTGCTCAGACGGCTAATTTTCAGGTATCAGATAATAAAGGTACATAAAAAAATTATCTATCTCACAGGAATTCTAATGGCAGATTTTCACATATGTTTTAGGCAATACCCACATAAATAAGTCGCCAATACTGGTAGACACTTTCCGTCGGCCGTATTGCTTATCAGACGCTTTAAAGCTCCCAAAATAATCACTTAACTTTATTTTTTTTTTTTTTTATGTCAGATAAGCAGACATTTGGCCGCGATCCTGCCTGATGGAAAGCTAAACCAACAAATGTATCACAATTTGGAGACTCCTCTAGACATTAGGTGAAGAAACAAACTTAATGCAAAACTTACATTCCACATATCATCATCCCAATCACTGAAGAGTTTCTTGAAGTTTTTAGGCTCCTTCCCTTGTTTCACGGTCAGTACGATCGCCGTATCCACAGTTCGGTCCAAACCGTCATCTTCGATATATTCCTGTAATTAAATTATTTAAAATTAGTAATAACTGCTGAATCCGAATTCGTTAACGATGCGCCTAAATAAAATATAAGAAATATTTCAGGATATTTATATACAGCGCCATCTAGTTCCAAGCTAAACAGAACTTGTGTTATAGCAACTAGATAACGGAATAAATTACATATACATACTTTTCTTTTGTAAATACATACATACAATACATAGCAACACCCAGATCCCAGAATAATACAAATGTAAATTACAAATATATATGTGTCCGGTGGGGATTGCGCACCCTTCGCGCAGACAGCAGAAAAACCATGCTCGTACATCCAGGAATATTCCAAAAAAATAATTATGTAAATCAGTTTAGCTGTTCAAGCTATGCGCTTACCAGCATATTTTGGTATTGTTATTATCAATTACATGGTTATTAAAACTACTAGCTGTGTCCCGCGGTTTTACCCGCGTAGTTCCCGTTCCCGGGGCAATACCGGGATGTAAGCTATCCCATCTTTTAAGA
>JADANM010005620.1:2635523-2649775 GCA_026213755.1 Eurema hecabe
GAAAATTACCAAGGGGTTTTTCTTTAATTTGAGATTGATCGAAATGTCGCGATAAGCTCTGTAATTGAAAACTAGGACTGATGATATCAACGCGTTAGTTACATAGTATTAAATACATTTGATCTGTCTGATAACGTCTGACAAAATCACTCTATCTGAAAAAAAAAGCCGCATGAAAATCGGTTGCGCGGTTTTAAAGATTTAAACATACATAGCGATGAACAGAAGTAAGCGACTTTGTTTAATACTATGTAATAATATTGAACGTGACACTATATAATCACTATATAACTATAAGAGTCTCTTCCCGGTCGGTTGTTATCTGTAGTAACTGTCTTCGGAACCAGGTTACATTGACGTGACGATACAAGTGTTACCATAAGTAACTTAGTTGAATTTAGATTTGTTTTTTAATACTACGAAGTGGTGAAACGAGCTGAACGCACTCCTGATGGAAAGAGAAACGCCAGCCCATAACCAATGTAGTGCTACCAGGAACTTTGCTCTGAGGCAAACTCCGGGTGGGGGTGCGCTACACTGACGCTCCCCACTTTGGGTCACAGCTTTTAAGACTCATCAGCCCATTAATCTCGCTGACTACAGTGCCCTTTAGACCGGAGCACAGTGACAATTGCACTACTGTTCAGGCGGTAGAATGTCTGGCACTGTGGGGGTACCCACCCAGTCGGCCTCCTGAGAAAGTCACTACCCCATACTAGAAAAATTTGACTTTGACTTTAAATAACTTACACATTTCCTTCATCCAAACCATCCTCAGTTTGACTTTCAACACTAAGAGTAGATTCACTGTCTTCGTCAGCTTCTGATGATTCCGATGAAGATTGGACTTCTAGCGGTTCTGATTTGATATTAATTTCCTCGGTGGGTCTATGCTCTTTATTATCGTTCCTACTAAAATCATTAGAATCCTTTTCAAATGTAATTCTACAATTTTCAGCAACAGGATTTTCTTCCAAATCTTCATCAATTTCCAATTCTTGTTTAATATGTTCCACATTTGTTACCTCTTCGATTTCTTTATGAATAACGGGGGTTGTTTTACTAATCTGAAATGTGATTGGAATTTTTTAAGTAAATATCGATATATTATTTGTCTCGCAATTTTGCAAACTGTCGAAAATTGTTAATTAAACGGAAAAAAGGTGTAATTTTTCTGGAGTAGTGATGAGCAGGTCTACTCTGTGGTGCATTATGTAAATAGTTCATCCAAAGTTTATATGAAAGTTCACGCGGGCGGAGTCGCGGGCAACAGCTAGTTTAATGATTCGATGAAAGTTTAATTACAATCCGTAGGGTGCCGTATGTGTCATGATTGGATGGATGAATGTAACAGGCTCCTGAAAAACAGTCTTTACTCTATTGGGAGCCTGGGTATTTTTTTTGTGAATCACCTTATCATGGAAATAAATTATTGATATTATTATTATTACTCTTGTATTTAAAGAGATTGTTTGAACTCGCTAGTCTTTGGAATTACTTATTCGTATTGCATTTTTTCTGTACGATAGTCTATTAATCGAGGAAGGCTTAAGGCAGTGATTCTCAACCTATTTTGTTGTGGTACATATTTGACGATTTCAAAATATGGCGGCACACAAAAAACGGCATACGGCTGCGACAGTCACGTATTGATCTGTTTGCTATTACATTATTATATATTTGCAAAATATGGAGGTACATAAACGTGGCACGGCACAGTGGTTGAGAATCACTGGCTTAAGGCTTTATACCATCACGCCAATAGGAGCGAAACAGCAGTGAAAAATGTTGCAAAGACAAGGTAAATTATTCACATCTGTGGGCTTTCTTTTCTTTTAATTATTAATTATGAAGATACACAAAAGAGTTTTTTTCTCTTTAAAGGATCTAAAAATTCCGCGGCAGTATAGTTGTCTTCTAAGATTGATTCATTATACCCATTTTTATAGTAAACAAATTTGTGTAAGAAAATAAACTAAAAATACTTTACGCTTTTATAATTGTTTAATACAATTTTTGGGTAACTTCAACCGATAACCCTTAGCGCACAAACTAAATAATAATAATAATAATATGGCGTTCACGTTCAGTAACAAGCCCGCCGCTTAAAATTCTTAATATCATAAAAATTAAAAATACCTCTGTTACAAAATCATACTATTACTATCTTACTTGCATATCCTTTTTTGGTATTGAATTTCGTTTTAAAATAACATTCTGCTTCTTAATTTGAAAATCGGTTCGTTCAAAATGGAGTGAGCATATTTTTGAATATTTTGTCGGCTTCCAATCGTGACGTCCTGTTACTTCCGTCCATTTTTTTTGCAATCTTTCGTTGACAGGAAATCTAAAATAATTAATTATATATAAATTAAATTAACAATAATTTATTCTATACATAATTTTCTTGAATAATATAAATGACGCTACATAAATATAGAGAAATAACATTTGTGGTAGTAGGTAAGTAGCAACACTAAAGGGCTGCTTCGCCTGATGGTATTTTGAATGAAGAGACATTAATTGAAATAAAGTGTCCTTATGCTAGTAGACATCAAGTAATAAGTCCAACCACAGTACCATACTTAATCTACATTGACAATATGTTATGTTTAAAAGCAGAAACACCATATTATTACCAAGTTCAAGGGCAACTTTACTGCAGTAACAGAAAATATTGTAATTTTATAGTTTATACCTATAAAAGTTTAGAGGTGGTTTTTGTAATTAGGAATGATGAATTTATAAAGCAAATGCTATACAAATTGGACTCTTTTTATCATTCTTATTTCAAGAAAGCTATAATTAACAAATATTATTATAAGAATTATTTAGAAATTATAAAACGTGATTTTTCTATCACTAACTGTGTTTTCTTTCTCATGTGTTTTAATTTCAATTTCCATTTGTACTTCGGGTAGATTTTCTTCTTTATCAGAGACTTCATTTCTATCTTCCATGGAGTAATTACCAGTAAGTGTTTCTATAGGGTTCTGTGGAGGAAATAATTCTTTCTTTGCTGACCTTTCCATGTATCGATTTTGTCGTTCTATAGCAGATGTTGAAGGTTTAGGTGTCCATGGGAAAATGGAAGGAACAACACCTTTTTTTAAATGTCTACAAAGTGGTGGCAGTCCTGGAAATAAATTTCACTTATTAATTTCAATGACAACAAACACACGCATAACAAACTGTTTACTAGAAAACTGACAAACAAATATATGATAGAACGATTTCTAATAAGATAATCTTACCTGTCGTAGCACAAATTTCTTGATAATCGGATTCTTTAAAATGTTTAGAGCATAACCTCGAATACTTTGAAGCTTTGAATTTTTTTATTTTTGTAGCTTTTTCCCATAACTTTTTTAATTTCGGATCGTTTGGAAATGTATGTCTTCCATTCTCATTGCACCCTACTATCACACATCGAGGCATTTTTTATTAAAACCAAAAAATAAAACTTTGTAATTCCTCCAAAATGTTTGTTATGGGTTAGAAATACAAAGCGCAGCCTAGCGGATGAAAAATGTACTATCCAGTAAACAACTCTCAGATTTCATGTACATAACTAAAAATACCACAACGCACAGTATTATAGAATTTTGTCCATGGTTTAGGGCGATAAAAATGACATTTACCATAGAGCATAGACAAGCAACGATAAAAACTGGCAGCACTCGGCAGGCAAAGTCAAAATTCAAAACTATTTGTATAGGTATTAAAAAAGTTAAACATAAAAAATATTGGAGTGTTTCGCAAACAGTCTTTAAAGACTAAATTATAAATATTGTATATAGTAAACATTTTACTATGCCGCGTCGCTGTGCCCTGGGTTGTAAATCTACAGGTAAACAGGGAAAATCTCTAAATGAATTGTATTACCAATTAACTACATGTTAAAAGAACCAACCTTCGTTTTACCAGCTAGATTTTAATTTTTAACTCTCCGGGCTAAGGGCAGAAAGAAACAGTGATATATTTATATAATTACATAGTATAAAAATCTTTAAAACTACGCAAGCCATTTTCATTTTATATTATTTTATTTTATAGTTTATTTCTTGACCATGGATACAAAGTCCTTCAGTCGCAATCTTATAAGTTCTTTCTTTCCTTTCTTCCGTTTCTTTCTGCCTTTCGTAAAGTGATAGAGAACTTTACGAAAAACCTCGACGAATCTTGGAGCAATCGGAACGGTTCTAATATGCACTTTCGAATGAATTCTTCATTTACTGGACACTTAAAAACCAGTTTACTGCATGATTCACCGCCAGACGCCACCAGATTCCCACCAAAACACCAGCCATTTTCATATGTTTCAGATGTTTCCTTGCACTCATTTCCCAATCCCAATAAATATCCCGAGCGTTTTAAAGTTTGGGTCAGTCTCACTGAGGGAGAAATTCAGATGTTACCAGATGATGAAATTTATAAGACCAAAAGGATATGTGACATTCACTTTGAGGACAAATACAGGAATCGGTTTAAACGGCTTAATGCAATGGCTATACCATCTCTTCACCTCAATCTGCCAAGTAAGACTTTAATTAAAAGCGAGTTATTCATGATAGAAAACATTATATATTTATAATTTTTACCAATGTAAATTCAATTTGCGGAATGCCAATGTCACAAACTAGGGAATGATTGCTGAGGATCATGTAAATTATTGCCTGTTTATTAATAATACAATTTTCATTTATATAAGCATATAAAGCTTAATAAAGCCTCCCCTGAGTATGGCCACTCTCGGTCTTGACATGCCGTCCTGGACCATGTTTTACCAGCTACATATTTGTAATAGCCCATCTTCCCATCTTCGGAGGAGCCCAACTTTCTTTCTTTTAAGATTTGCATGCAGCACAGTATATAGCTTTTGCTTGCAACTACGTCCCTGTGGATTTTTATATAAACTTTTATTCAACTAGGCATAACAAAATAATCAATTACTACTAGTTCAGAAGGCAGTCTTCACAGAGGAGCACTAGCAAGATACTCTGATGGTTGCCCTTTTCAAAAATTAAAATAAAATAACCTTTTACAAGAGAATCAGAGTTTTTGGCTGGTTCTCAATGAAAACTGTCTCTATTTAAATTGGTGGTTCATTATAATTCTGTAATTCCAAAACCATTCATAAGTATATCTATATGTTGCCTAGTTGAATAAAAAAATAATTAGACTTTGACAGTTACATTCACTAAAGAAAGTGATAAACAAACTTAAATCATTATCAAATATTTTTAGGTACATTCAGAGTTGAAATTCCCGATGCATCTGAGCAGCCTATATCTCTACCTGCATCTCCAGATTTAGGTAAATTATGCTCCAGAGTTAATGAGTTAATTTTACATGGTCAATATACCCATGACTCTAATAAAATGGATGAATGAATGATTCCATATTTCTCGACCTTATTCTAAGATCTGATTAATATTAGAACATTTGATATTTATCACAGTGATATTATACCTTAAAATATGTGATAAATTAAAATACCTTTAGTAAAATTGGCTTTTTAACACATTTATATGCCATATGTGAGTAACTTTTACTCCAGATCACAACGATGCCAGCGCAGCCACTGACTTTATCACGGAGCATGAAACTGATCCTCCATCTATTGAGGAATCACCACAAAATCCTCTATCCATCTGGTAAGTCGCTTTCCAATACAGTGTGGTATGCATGTTTATTTATTTTTTTAGTTTCAAAAGGATTATATTGCCCAAAATAATTATCCCATCGAAAATGTATCCATTTCCACTTAAAAAAGTATATGTTCTTTTAATTATTATTTGTAAAAAAAAATTTGACATGGTAATATTGCCATTAGCGTTTCATGTAAATGATGAATATTTTTCCGGTACATATCCTATTTTCTTACTCTTTTACTAACAAAATATATATTATCTATGAGACGTCTTCTAGGTGAGGAGGCTAAGACCATTTGTTATCCATATTTCCATTTGTTAGCATTTCACAGCCATAAATCTATTTTATAAATCTATCAAAATCTATTGACAATATATATGAAATAGATATTTTATAAGCACAAAAATGTTTAAGACGTTAAAACAATCTTTGCAATCACGCGCAACTGATAAAACTTTCCTATCGTTTTGAGTTGTGTTAAATGAAATGGTGTGCTGCCGCTGCTGTGCGGCCTCCTTTTTAGGTTGATTTTTAGGTGTGTTTCATTTTCATTGGTTACAACTAATAACATAATTTTATAGTTAAGAAACTCTTACGTTATGGCCTATTTTTATCCATTTGTAGTCTGTGCTTCTTCTGCTAAGCTGTCAAGGATTGGCATTTGGCAGTGGCACATATTTGTAATCTTTGGTCCACAGTCGACACTCGACGTCGACACGCCCATAGATGATACACTATATATTGATACGCCTGTGATTTGTGAAGTGTGAAGTGTGATTTAAGATGGCGGACTGTTATCTTCCTACCACCTAGTGTTGATTAAAAAGAATATAATATTCAACTATTGCTGAAATATATACATAAAACGCTACAAGATTATTTCTGAATGTGTAATGTTTATTCAAGGATGCAGATTATAATACATACTAAGTTATGTTGTTAAAATCGAGTTTAAAGTGAGCTTGAGTGTTGACAGTACACCATTTTTTATTATTTAAATATATCAACATGCGTTTGAAATTAAAGTAACAATCTTAATTTGAGTTTTACATAATCACTTTTGTTGATTACGTTAAACTTACTAAATATTAAAGAGGATACAATTAAAACATCCTTGGACGTAAGAGTACAATATAACTAAGTAACTTTTTTTTGTAGTTATATTGTGAAGTATTTCAGTCTCAGTGTATATTTAGGTTCATATAAGCCAAGTTTACCCAATGTGTTATAATGACGTAAATATTTGGTTTCAAACTCAGTATTGTAATGTGTTTTTTTTTAAGAAATATGGAATGAGAAGTTTGGACTGAAGAAGTAATATTTTTGGAAAGTGAAGAGTCACAATGGTTGCGTGCTGCGTCAAAGACTGTCAGAGTGACTCCACTAAGTCGAAATCAGGGAAACTTACATTTTACCCGTATGTATATATTTGTGCCTAATTATCTAAAGTGTTCAGTATTGTATGGTATGGTATCACGGGCTGATGTCCGCAACTCCACGTAAAGGCTCAGTTTTATCGTATGGGTGGGCATCTTGATCAACCCTAGATCATTGAAGAATGCTAGCAGATAATTTACGCTGCTGTTAATCTCCAGGAGCGTGCCTGTATTGTTTTTTGTGTTCAGTGTAGGAACATAATTACTAGAAAGATATTGTATATAAACTAGAGTATTGTTTAATGTTACTCTTTTATCTAAACTACATTGTGGAATCTGCCTCATCATGCCATATTATTATTATTTATTATCAATTCTTTACCAATTAGGATAATTCATCAAAAGTGCGGATGTCTGTCTAAAAGGCTACTATGGCTAGGTTCAAGCTATGGTGATATTCTCATATCAACTTAATTTTTTTTCATAATTAATAATTCTAGGATGATATACCTAGTTGTGTTATGTTGTATAATTTACAAGGGTAGATTTAAGCAATGCTTCTTGACAGGTTTTTTCTTAACTGTAGCAAGTTCAATAAATATGTTATTTTAATAAGCATACTAAATATAAATTGTGATTATTAGATGTGTATAAGTATTATAATCTGTATCCTTGTGAGAAACTACTATTCATTAATTAATAAAATTAGTATTAAAGCTGTTTCTATTAGTAAAAGCAATTTTCGAAATCTACCAATATCTATGAATCTACACTAATATATATTATAGAGAAGAAATATTTGTATTTTTGTATGTAACGAATAAAGTCGAAAATCAATGAACCGATTTTAATAATCCTTTAATCATTCAACAGGCTATATTTGTAACTCAAATATCTATCCCTATTCATGTCTGCCCGTGCGAAGCTGGGATGAGCTGTTAATATATTATTATATATATAATTTTCAGTTTTCCATCAGACCCTAAACAGAGGCAAGAATGGTTGGTAATTTTACCCGTAGACAACACATATTGTCGGAGCTCCAAAGTGTGTAATCTACATTTTACGCCGAATCAATTCAGTTCCTTCAGGCCAAACAGGCTTTTACATAATGCAACACCATTCTATGTAAATACTGAGGTGATGCAAAATAATTTGGTGAGTTTATTTATTTTCATTTCATTTCAAGCCATTTATTTAGGATAGAAACATTACATATTTAAAAAATTTTTACATCAAATCTATGTTAGTGCGGTCATTCTTCTGTGTACCTCTTGGCAAAGGCCCGCCCCAAGTGCCTCCACTCTCCCTCTTGGCGTGCCACTCTGGACCATGTTTTGCCAGCTATTTGTATAAAATAATCTTCCCATTTGTGTGAGTTTATTTATTTATTTATGACAAAATAAATAGATGGACGTGTCATTGTGGACGGATTGTGTTCCACGCTCAACGCACCTTTTAATATTTAAAATCCAACTCAATGTCTATTAGACAGATTGCAGGAAATAAATGAAATTGAAAAATATATTTAATTATTAATTTATAGAAAAAGTTATATATGTCACGGAAAGATAACACGAACAGCTAATTTATAAATTTCCAAGAAAATTTATAAACCTTCGTAGGATTATAAACGAAAAAAGAGATAAATTGTATTATTTTACGACCACATTGTCGCAAATTTATAAACTTAACGAACTCACGCGTAAAATAATTAGTAAGTAATAACCAAACGCCATGTGCGCTCTGATTGGTTGAATAACTGTCAACATCAACCAATCAGAGAGCAGTGTTATTTGTCGTAGTTAAAAAGCGTAAAATTAAAAGCTCTTCTGTGATTGGTCGAACCTTACGAATGGATATTCATAAGTTGATAAATTTACCACGAGACGTCCCAAATTTATCAATTTGCGACAATGTGGTCATAAAACATGCAATTTATCTCTCGTTTAGAATCCTACGAAGGTTTATAAATTTCCTAGATAATTTATAAATTTGCTGTTCTTGTTATTTTCCGGTGACATATACATAGTTATATTTAAAAACACACATACAAGATGAAACATTTAAATATATTGCAATTTAGGTAAAACTTAAATTAAAGATATTTTTTCTGGTATTTAAATTTTCTGTTGTCGCTATAACAATGAATATCTAAAAATGTAATTAAATAAATATAAATATTTTGGAGGGCTCCCTAACAATAAACATTGTATTTCCTGTTTTCACTCTTAAATCGCTCTATCTGTTAAAAAGACTGCATGAAAAACTGTTGCGTAGTTTTAGTGATTTAAGCATATATAGGGACAGGCAGAAGTAAGCATCTTTATATGTTTTATGTAATTTTATTATACTAATATTATAAATAGGAAAGAGTGTTTGTTTCTCTTTCTTTCACGGCAGAACGGCTGAACCGGTATGCACTGCATACCTCATTTCAACTAAACGGTATATACCAGATACCCTGGATTAAAACATAGCATAATTTTTATAATGTATGTTTGGCTTGTAATGTACATATATTCTATTATTTTAACAGGATAAAAGCAATAAAAGAAAATATAAAGAAATGCAAAGAGATAGTAAGACACTCCACACATGTGATACTTGTGAACAGATATTTGGTAATGAGAAAAGTTTAAAACAACACGAAATGAGTCATAAAGCAAAAATTTCGCCGGAAGATTCTACCAATAGTATAACTAAAAAAGAAACATGGCTGCCCCAAGAGTGTATTGTGTGTAAAGTGTCATTTAGCTCGCACAATGATATGGTGGATCATTTTCACAAATATCATAAAGACAAAGGGTATGTATATATGTATATAATACAAATACAGGTTTGTTACCACACTTACACACTTATAACTCAAGATTGGCCTGACCAATTTTCATGGTTTTTGGTTCGTTGGATTTGTCTCCACCCAGAATAGCAGAATACTACTTAAATATAATGAAAACTATAAGAGTGGGGGGGGGGAGGGGGGGGTAATAACGAAATTCCTTTGTGTAGTTAAAGATTTATGCATACTTAGAGACAGATGGAGAAAGAAGCGACTTTGTTGTATACAATTTAATTAAGTTATTTATATTTTTATTACTTAGTACTTAAGTCATCTTAGATAAAAATAAAACAACAATGTTAACCCTAAACAAACATAAATAAAGTTAAAGTAAAACATATCTTTATTCAACTAGGCTACATAGTAACACTTTTGAATTGTCATGGTATTACAAAACAAATGTTTTATCACCAATAAAGCATAATAGTCCAAGAAAATAGAGCTTCAAATACGAATTTCAGACAAAAGCTTAATTTTTTTTATATAATATTATATTAATAAATAGTGAGTCTTTTTAAATCCATCTGAAATTCGTATTTGAAGCTCTATTTCTTGGACTACAATAGCTCCTCCTATTTTGAAGTCGGTAAATAGCAAAAAAATTTCAATTTCAGTTCAACGCAACGCAAGAACCCTCCAATGGAGAAATGTCATATATGCCAAGAGCAAGTGACGTCACAATTGATGCATCTATGTGCCAATGAGAATCTTCTACGGGTGACAAGAAAAGTGCTACATTGTCCGATCTGCATGGGAAAATATACTAATTTGCACCTATTCAACAATCATATAACACAAAAGCATACCAAATTTGTTCAAAAGCTCTATTTTCCAACTTATACTGGTAAGTCGTAGATATCTGTATTCAACTAGGTTAGATACGGTTTAGCTACAGGTATAGGCTGGTTTCCGCAACTCCACTTCAAGGCGCGGTTTTCGCGTGTGGGTGGGGATTTCATTTGATCCACCCCAGGTCTAGCTGTGATACCTAAAATAAAAAGGTGTTTCTTGAAAGATCCATGTGCTGTGATGGCAGCTGTAGCTGTGCGTAGTTGACGTTTGGATAGTTGTCTTAGCCGCCTGGCCATCCTGTTTTCAAGCACAGGCATTGCTTCCTTAGCTTGTTTGCAGTCTTCTAGGTTTATATCGTCTAGGTATATCTTCTAGGTTAGATACGGTAACACTTGATTCAGCATAGTCGCACAACAATTATTGTTTTTTTTATCAATATACTAGGCGTGCCCCGCGGTTTTACCCGCATTTAGGCATGTATTATACATATAAAGCTTTCTCTTGAATCACTATCGGATTAAAAAAGCACATGAAAATATATTACGTTGTAATAAAGATTTAAGCATACAACTCACAAAATTATTTATATTTTTATTTAGTATCAGATAGTGGCAAGAGAAAAAGCAAATAAAAATACTAAAATACACTCTCTTTATTTTACATTTCATAAGTGAATATCGACTAATGGCTATTATAAGGCTAAAGCTGCGCCCTGTGGGCCTGTATTATCTGCGTAGTTCCTGTTCCCGGGGCACTACCGGGATACCGGGTATAAAGTATCATATGTCAACAATTTCAACTAAATCGGTCTAGCAGTTTTTGGGTGAAATAATAACAAACATATGACCATTTATAATATTAGTAGGATAGGATTTCTCTGCAACTAAAACAATGCAATTAAATTTTTACTAAAACAACTATATTTCTTTTCAGAATTCATTAACTGGAAACAGGATGTGGAACAATATTCCGTACATTATACAGAAATACAAGCGTATGAAGACAAAAAAATATATCATTGCAAGCACGAGAAGGATATTTTTCCGAGCAGGCAAATTATATGCCCATCGATAATACTAGCTCAGAAACGTAACGCTGGCATTCAAGTGAGCCATTGTAGAACACATTCTCATTCCAAAGCCTTAAATAAAGAAATACAAGCAAAATATAAAAAATACAATTTGACAAAGTTACTCGCTCCGATAGTCAATGAAGATAATAATGAAAGCTCCAATGAAGAATACTTGCAGTTGAAAGTTTTGCTCGAATACGTTATAGAACATGCTAAAGATGTAGAGAATATGAAATTGATAAATTTGTTGGGTAAAGCGTTGGAAATGGCACAGTTTTTGATTAATGGTGATAGCGAAGAGAATACGAAAAGCGATGAAGTTGTATTAATTCAGAATGAAGCTAAATTGTCTGATCAACAAATCTCTCAAGAAATAAATGAGGAGCCAGTAGTTGATAGATGTGACGAGACGCCTTCAAAGATATCTAAATTAGATGTAACTCCTAAAATTGTGGGCACATTCACTTTAAACGATACTGCAATAGTTTCAGACACAGAATCGGAAAGTGATTCACAAGATATTGATAAAGAGATATTAAGAACCAATAAAAGCAACAAAAGAAATTTGAAAAGAAACAAAAAGAATATAGAAAATGGAACTTCAGCGACACAGTTGGATAAGAATGATAAAACTACGTTCAACGATACCTACAAAGATTTCGTTACCAAAACATGTGTTGTTTACAATAAACCACAACGATATTTTCCGAAAAAAAAATCGGTAAATACGGTCAATTTAATTATAAGCCAGAAACAAGCGGAGAATAAAAACAAAGTAACAGATGGGAAGAAAAATAATAATGTTTTAAGTCAAGAGTGTTTGAAAAATGACTCTAGCAAGGATACTAATGTTACTAATAATTCAGAAATTGATAAAGAAATTAATGTCAATGAAATAACAACAGATACATTAATTGAAAACGAACGAGATATATCAAATAATGTAGAAATTTCAAATGAAAATAATACTACAGAAAATCTTATAGAAAGTGAAGATGATTCTATTATATCTAGTGCAAACACCATAGAAGATATTACTTTAAATGATAATAATAGTCAAATTAAAACTAAAAGTTCCAAAACCTCTCCCAAAATCTACAGAGATGGTAAAATAAAAAAAATTAAAACAAAGATAGGTCAGTTTATTCCATTGAAAACGGGTAATTTAGTTAAGAAAAAGGAAGAGAAAGTTGCTTTACCCTCACCGAAGAAAGTTGACTGCGATTATGAAATTATTGAACAGGATTCTGAATGTAATATATTGGTTTTGAAATCATAGTAATAATTTATAAAAAAATATTACTCCCGTATCAACAGCTAATTAAACATTTGAAAGATTTATCTTCCAGGCAGCTTTAGTACACTTAGAAAGAGTGATGTAATGAACTCTGTCTCTGTGTTATTGCTCCTGCTTGCATTATTCTCATCAATATTGGTTTAGAAGTTTGATGTGTGAATGAATATAGACTGAATAGCTTTCACCATCTACTGACTGGAAAAACTGCATAGAAATCTGTGTATTAGGTGAGTTTAAAGAATAGACAAAAGAAGGAAGAGACTTATTTAGCGTTAACGGCAAAATACTCATACGCCAATGAAATTTAAGCACGCCTAAGTCTAGTAATTTTTACAGATTTTTCGGACCAATTTGAGTTGTACTATATATTTGAAAAGTGTTACAGTATTCTGGCATCAGAGACATACAAAGTTTTTTTATTTATTTATAGAATTATATTACAAGATACTTCATAAAGAAAACTATATTGAACAAGCTGGAATAGAGCTAGATATATCAACCAATAAGGCTTTAGGCCTTTAAAAACGAAAGTTTTAGTGTAAAAAAAGACTATGTGGTACAGTGTAAAATAAAAGTGTTAGGGTATGTGACAATTAAGTGAGAAATGCAAGGGGATGGACTGTATTATGTAAGTTATATTTAGCTAAGTTTTAACTTCACAGGGATGAAAAGTATCCCATGTGTTAATTCAGCGTATAAACTATTAAAATGCCGAACTTCAGCCAAATCCGTTGACTAGTTTTTGCGTGAGAGCAACAAACATACATACACACATTTTCACAAACTTTCACATATATATATTGTTTGTAGGATTATGTAAATACCTTTTAGTATTGTTATGTAAAATTAATTTGAACTCGAAAGATTTAAAATTGCCCAAATCGTTAGCATAATATTTTGCTATCCTTAATATTATTTTAAATGAATATATTGTTATTTATTTTAAAGGATCTCTCAGGTGTAAATAAAGTTGAATTTATATCTTATACTTTGTATTGTTACTTGTTGATGGAACTTCATTTTCCTTTAATCATCTTGGTATTGTAGCAATCAAAATTACAGTCACTACCACTGATGCCTTTTCGATTTTGTCCACTGCTCTGGTCTGGATTTTTCGCAGATGTACATGCTGGTGTGATGTTAATTCAGTATGTGTAACTAATTTATGCGAATTGTATCAATTACTTCAAATTGTTTTATATAGAGAATAACAAAATA
>JADANM010005620.1:2653290-2669082 GCA_026213755.1 Eurema hecabe
GGGGTACCCACCCAGTCGGTCTCCTGCGAAAGAGACCTACCCCCGGTAAAGACCTACCCCCTGGTCTGTGCAGGGGTCGCTATAAATATACATAAAGATCAAGAAGATTTGATTATAAGGAAAAATAAAATTATATTTCTAGTCATAAAACATAGGTATACTGTATGTTAAGTTAATATCTACAAACAAACAAATCTAAGACTAATGCGAAGGTTGCGCTTGTTTTTGATTTAGCAATTTCTCCCATCGGGAATCCTTCAAACACTTTAAACTTTAAAGCCTCAGTTGTTAATTTTGAATATTTATTTTTTCTCCTTAACTAAAATGTATCCAAATTAATTGATTTGTATTCCATGTACAACATCCCACAACCGATTTCTTTAATAAAAGATTGTGTCTTTGTCGTATATTTTGTCTTTGGCAGTGATTACATTTTCATTTCGCCTTTGAAGGCTTTTTAAGATATTTAATTAAGATATATAATAATAATAATAAAAGCTCAAATAAATCAGAAAGAAAAGCTAATTTTATAAGTAATTCCGGGTCGCAAATGAATTCAGAGTAATCTGATTTGACTTCCCATGTCTTCACAAATAATCCGAACCAATCGTGTCTGCAACACTTTTACTTAAATATAATTCACGATCTTTATTATAATGTTTAGGACTTGGTTCTATTCCTGCGTTGTTAACATTCATATCCATAAATGATAAAGATGCGGCGCAGAGGAGTCGCAAAATATTTTTTCATTCCAGGGGTTCGCACCACGAAAAAGGTTGAAAAATCTGGCCTAAATGATGTTTCAGTTGTAAATGACCTTTTAGTAGCAGTCAAAGTGCCAGGTGCAGTCAAAATTCTTACAGCAACTCTACTAAGTGATTTGGATCTGCAATGCCCTTTCCACCAACTACCGGATCCATTTCTGCGACATTTTTCCAAATAAATAGTTTACCCTATAAACCCTCTTTAGATCTATGATTAGCTAAAGTTACACCAACATCGATGTTTAGTGATGTCATGTATGTATTTCATCGCGTATACTTCAATTCTTCATCTAATTCAATAAATTTTGGATCCAACATATATGCAGCATAATAAATTGGCTTCATGCAATTATCTGTGCGATTCATTACATTATTAATTATATCTTGTTTGTGTTGGTCATCTAAAATTGATATTTCTGGTAACACAAAATTAGTGTGAAAAATGATTTGATGTCCTTGAAAGCCATATATTCGTTTATTTTTATTTCATTACCTTCCAGCTTAAAAAATTTCTTAGTAATTGGTTCTAATAAGTTGATAATATGTTCAACCATTGACCAAAAATTTAATTCTAATATGTTTGATTTTATTTCTTCAGAAATAGTAGCATCTTCATATATGTATACTTAAGCAGTAAGTCCGTAATGCATCTTTTGAATTTTTTAGGCTCAAAGCGATGCAGTAATTGCCTCAGAGGATTTTTTCCTTAATTTTTATAATTTGGGCTAACAAAGCACTCGATTGTTTGACTTCATTTAATTGCTTTTATGGTCTCTATGGCAAACGATATAAATCCTTTGATAGGTTCTAGTTTTCAGGCTACACATCTAACAGGCAACACGTGTGTGTATGTTTTTTTTACCATTTAGAATGCTTTTAGAATATTATTAGTGTTACCTCCGATTAGAGTTACAAATTTATCGCCTCCGTATGTCACCAAAACTTTAATTATCTCCTGAGAAAGATATTGGTTTGTGTGGAGAGTATTAAGGCATTTAAGAAAGAACGGTCCAGGTTTTGCAATATTCAAATTAATGATGCCTTCATTGCGCTGATTGCTAATCATTTGTAGATTTTAGTTCCTCTGTGATTGTCTCTACCACATTATCCAAAGCAAATATTTTGACAAGTGCTGATCCAGATAAAGTTTCTTTTCTGCAGATCTGTATTGCAGATGAGTTTTAACTGTTTACTGTTGTTTTGTTCCTCCATTGAAACGTCTTGCAGAGGAATATTGGTAGCACTTGCCGCACTTGTATCAGTGTCTCGGACAATATTTTTTTGAGTTGATTCATGATGACAGTTGGACATTTAAAACGCTTCAAATGATGGCTAGTCAAAATCGTTTGCGGGCTTTGTTTTTGGCAAGCCGACAAAAGAAGTGCCGGAGACCGCATAAAAAGCTTTCGGCAGTTTCAAAATTTCGACATACGCTGCGTCAATACATGTTGATAAGTCAAACATTAAATCGTTTTAATACAATAGTTTTAGAATTGTAACAATTGTTCGTTACGCTAACTTAAAATATCCGAATATTTACCCAATCGGGTATTTACCCGATAAAATCCCATCTCTAGCATCACCACACACAGAAGGAGAAATTAATGCACAGTGAAAATAGAAGACACAGGATAATACAGAACAAACTTAGCCAGTTAACACAAAAATAAGGCGCGCGTCGCAACATGAAAGTCGGACTGTATAGTATAGTCGGACGGAATACTTACTTCATTTCTAATCGAACTCAAAACCATATCTCTTAGGGGCTACTAGCTTATCTCTTGGTCTTAATGTGGGTCCACACGGGTTCCACGGGATGGGAGTACCACGCGAGGGTGCAACCGGCTCGGGTTCGTGACTGTGACGCCTGACGTTGCGCGTGACGTCACGCCTGCTTTCGCCGCTGTCGGGCCTACTATGCTCTCGCGCCGCCGGTTCACGTATGGCATAATTGCTTCCACTTGAAGACAGCTGATGCAATGACGTCATCGATGATAAGCCGTCACCTTTTCTGGCACGGTCCTCCACCAACGCTGCGTTCTTCTCGGCCGCTTCCATTGCCACTGCGACTTTTGTAGCTTTATTAAAACTGATATCTTCTTCTGTAAACAACCGCTGTCGGATGCTTTCATTCATAATTCACAAACAAATTGATCCGTCAGATTTTCATAGAGACTACTGGCTATAAACTTAAAGTTTTTAGTTAATTTTTGAGATCTGCTATGTAATTTGTAATATTTTCGTCCGCTCTTTGTACCCTTTGACCTCTTTATTTTTTAGAAATGAATTATCTATAAACGCATTAGCTTCTTCAGAGCCCTTAAATTCAACTGACACCCGATTTCTCCCAACTTTCTTTAAGCCATCTTGTAAAATGTTTTTTATATTTAATTTTTTTTATAAGTTGACAAAATTTAATAGCGTGAATAGATGAACCTACATTGGATTCTGCCTCCACCAACGAGACATACTAGGAAAGGGCCAGAATCTCAGTTGGAATATTTCGAACGAGCTATTGGAGGAGGCGCTGTAATTCTATCTCTTTTGCAACATGTGACTTTATTGGTGGTTTGGTCTAATTTACGTTTTTGAGATAGTACATTAGTCTCCATAGACTCGAAATGGGACAAAGGAGAAGATAGGACGGAGGAAAGAGGAAATGCCTCACCAGGGTCAGGCGGGTGGTGGGGGAGGTTAATAGAAGCTTACCTTGAAGTTTGGGGGATCGCTACTCTTGTCGCTCGGGCGCCATTTTGAATAACACTTTCGCGATATCTTTAAAAATTCTTTAGACTATTTGTGGCAAATTAATTATCTTGCCTACAAGTATGTTTAAATAACTTTTTGCCTTTAATTGAAAATCGAAGAGGATATTATCTTTATCGACATGCTATTGCAAATTTTTCGAATATACAGTGTTAACTCTATATAGCGACAGGGACTGTTCATTTTATGGCGTTATAGTGTTGTCGTTAAATGGAGAGAAGAAATATCAGAATTAGAAAAAGAAAAAGTTTATTTCTGACTATTGTTAGTAGTTATGTACATAAAAAAGAATGTTATTTAAACGCAATAGCGTTCCAATAACATTCTCAATAGAGTATATATAGTCTGTTTTTTTTGTCTGACGTCTTTTGCTGCACCAGTAATTTTGTTGTATTTATTTAGTTATTTGCCTGGGTGTGTAGTTGTTGTGTGTGTTTGTGACCGAAATACGAGGTCGTTAATAATGGAAACTCAGGATGGGTCTTCAGGTTATATATTTTGTAAAATAAAAGATACACGTCTGTATTGGATCAAGTACAGCGAACAACTCCCGGTAATATAATTATATATAAGCATGTCTAGAGAGCCAAATTAGGATACAGAATGATGCAATTAGTCATGTGACACAAATGATATCTGAGTAGGCACAGTTACATATATCCGTCTTCGTACTTTCGTGCATTTCAAAGTTTGTCTCCGTATATCATAGACGTTTTTATATAAATATAAGGTTTTCTTTGCGAAGACGCACATTACATAAATGTCACGCACCATAAAGTCATCATAAGTTTAACAAAAGGAGGTTTGCAAGATTCATGTGAATCCTTTTTTATGTTGGATCCACTACCCCAGATAGTGAGACCATATTTTGGCGTTGATACAAAGTAGGTGTGATAGGCAGGTAGTTCTGTTTTAAGTGTGGTGTGCCTTTAACCGTCTCAATGCATATACAAATTTATTAATTTTATTACAAACCTAGTCAATATGTGATGTCCATTTAAGGGCTTTGACTTTTATTCCAAGCAAAACGGTCTCCTCCTTTTTATCAATTACGTCATTGCTGTATTTTAGTTGGATTCTTCTAGAAGAGAAAGATGAGATGACAGGTTGTCGGTAATTAAGATTTTCTTCTCGTACTTTCCATGAAAATGAGGCATTTGTTTAACATTTCATTATTAGTAAAATAATATATCTGTTCAATATCATCATAAACGAAAAATAACTTTCTTTAAAATTTAAATCAAAATATAGATAAATAAAAAATTCAATAACTTATTGCCATTAGTCTTCTGTTAAAGAGTTTAACAATTATAATTTTAGTAGGTAATCGCTTTCCTAAAAT
This sequence comes from Eurema hecabe, assembly GCA_026213755.1. Lineage (NCBI taxonomy): Eukaryota > Metazoa > Arthropoda > Insecta > Lepidoptera > Pieridae > Terias > Terias hecabe. The sequence continues at coordinate 2,658,163 of JADANM010005620.1, forward strand.
ACTTTCGACTTTTTAAATAATTTCGAGTTTTCCTCACAATGTTTACAGCCTTAGAAAACAACCTTTCAGCTGGTGCAGAAGTGGCCGTTACTCAGGTGTTTCAGAGTCATATCTGTTAACTTTGAAATAGATCCTTCACTCAATGTATTTATATTTTATATATGGAATTTTTTCCATACTTGAGTGGGTGGGTCTGCCTTAAGATTGGATAACGGTGCCGTAAAATATAAGTCTAGTTCAGTATTGTTGGTCGTTGACGTGTTTGCTTCCATTATTTTTTCATGGTGTACCTATCATATATTTTGTCCGCTGACAGTCAATTCTGATGAATACGATCCAAAATTGGTCACCGTTAGACCTTCATCATCTCTGATTATCAAACTCAAACATCAGTTGGTCTTATTAATGGTTTTTTTACAAGGCTAACTAACGGCTCTTCGAAGTATTTTTTTTAAAATCTAGGATTCAAAAACGTTGCGATAGAGAAAAGGCGAGCCTTTTGAATGTTTTCAAAATACAAATATCAGTAACCAATAATATTTTAATAGATAATAATCAACTGCAGTTAAAATTTAAAAAAGTACAATAATATTCGCACCCCGGGTAAAGCGGATACAATACTTGGGCAAAGTAAATACCCAAATTCAATCTCTGAAAACATACTCTCTCTCTGAAACAAATTTCATAAACTGAAAAAACAAACTCCCTAAAAAATAAAATTTTAAAATTAAGATTGGTAATTGTCACAGGTATACCCTGGAGTGCCATCAAAAGCAGAACAATCTTCGTGGCACCATTGTTGACAAATGTCACATTGAATCCAAATTTCAATTGGTTTGCCATCCTCTTCTATATATACTTCACCGCAAAAAAAGCATAAAATATCCTTAAATTCCTTTGTTTTCTTTGGCTGATTAGCCTTTTAAGCATTTTTTTTATCTTTATCAGTCAGTTTTAGGAACAATTTTTGACCTATCATTCAGTCTTTTGGTAATATTCTTAATTTTTTTTTTGTCATATTTTTGTTTTTAATCTTGTTTGATCGGGGTACTAGTTAAAATTTCAGATTTTTATAAAAAAATAAAAATACATTTATTGAAAAACATTACACGAGATATAAGAGATACAAGAGAGAGACATAAGATACTTGACAGGACAAATGCAAAAAAATAAAATCAGTATTGTACAGTTTTTTTATAAAATGCATGTCCGTCGCAATGGCGGATTGTACCAAATGATTTAAAATAATGATGAGTAAAACAAATATACAGCACAAACAAAAAATATAAAATTCTAACGAAATACAACTGTGAACATAATAATTATTTTGTATGAAATTTCAAATGGCAATTACGAGGGTTCTTTTCTGTTACAAAACATAGTCTTACGTCACATTTTATGCAAAAAATAGTAGAATTTTAACTACACTCCATGCAACGACCTTCCTTTGTCGATAAGAAATAACCAATATTGTCAAAACGCACACAATCTACTGGTCTGGGTTTACAAGGCTTCCTTATCGTGGTCTCTTCTTGGTTAGTTGACATGTTAATTTTGATCGAAGAAAAATATATCTCCATATATATCTTTGTTGCAACATTGCTATATCGAGCATCACCTACGAGCGTACTTTCTCTACCATAGCAGCTCTCTCAGCTGCTGCACTCCTAGAAGTCCAAGGTGAGACCACAACTGTATTTTCGTCATTTTCATACTTTTTGGCATATCTCCGTACTGTAGCGTAAGGCAGGTCTAACTCTTTAGCAGCATGGCGGATGCTGGAACCCTCTTTTATAAGCCGAAGTGCTCGTTGCATATCATCCCTGCTATGCCCTCCAATTTTTCTTTTTATTACCTTGGTTCGGCCCATCCTGAAGCAAAAGAATCGTTTAAATTAATTTGTAAACACCATTTCAGTATATAAACCCATTAGAAAGAAGAATCACATAGTGGTACATATATACAGAAATCAAGAAAATTAAAAATAAAAAAATAAAATAAGCCTTTAAAATTTTTTAACATGTTTCTTCATTTTACGTGAGATAAGATAAACAGACTAACTACATTCAATAAACTAAATTTCTAACTCGGTAATCGATATCTCTCCCCTTTTTACAGCATGTCTCACGACGAAGGCCTCCTCTAAGGCTTTCCACTTGTTTCTATCCTTTGCTAAACGTTGCCATTCTGGGCCCGCTACTATCTGTCTTCCCCTGCTCCGGCAGCTTTCTCAAGAAAATTAAAAATATCCCAAATGCGTACACTTACCCAACTATTAAGGGTTAGTAGTGCGGGTGGGTACGTAGTATGGGGTAGTAGGTAACATTTATACAGACAGCACACAGAAATTGTTTCAAACAAATTTATAAATATCAGTGAGATAATTATGCTTCGCCCAGCCGAAGGTCCCAAAAAAAAACCAAATATTACTTAGAATTTAATTAATTATAATAAAAACTTATTTCTGATTACACTCTATCTAGCTCGATGCAAGATTCGAGTAAAAATGAATTAAAATTGTATAAATTGAAAGTGACTACTATATGATTAATGTTAAATGGAATTTGGCTGCGTCGGCGATCCGCGTTCTCGTGGGACCCTTTTCTATATTGTGGAAATCCTCATAGGATACCCATGGACCTCGGGGAAGGACCACGGGTTATGTCGGCCTTCTACCCACCAAAACCCCACTGTTTCTAATCGTTATGCCGCAGTGAGTTTCTGAGTGGGGATCCCGAGCACCTTCGCAGACTCATCCGCGCGTTCTCGTGGGACCCGCCAACACAGCGATCCCATAGGGTTGCTGCCGTAACAAGATCAATAACTTACATCTCAATAATAATAATCACAAATAAATACTTTTCATTCATAGTAAATTGTTCATGCCACCAGTTCTTATAGACGCTATGGATCCAGTCTTCTGGCGGTGATACTGTGTGTGCGCTGGATAAAGGATATACTTCGGAAAACTGGTTCACATTGAGGAAGTTAACATTCTGTTCATTCAAGCACCTTGTGGTAAACGACATTCTTTGTTATTTTTGTCAGGCGCGAGAACATTTATTTGTTCTTAGATGGTTTATGGATGGTATACCGATACGTGAACAAACCACGTACAATTGACCATGAAAAAAACATGCATTTTCTAGATTGAGGCTACAAATATATAATTAACGATTGGCTCTGACTTGTTAATTGTAATGGCGAAGGCAAAACGAATATCTTCGACTTCGACTACTTGCTGACTAGTTTTTTGAAATTAAGCGTACAAAGACTATCAGCATCTATCTGTGCATGTTGTGGACGCCAGTAAGTATGGCGACATTATACGAAACGAAAAATCTTAAATTGTAATATGCCTATATGTTTTTAATGTATGTCATGTTGGCGACCCTTTTATAAATAAATAAATAAATCAGCAGTTTTAGAAAGCGTTTGCTTTTCGAATCTTCCTGAAGTTTTTACTTTGTCTCGCAATAATATATCAAAGGAGTATGGTTGCGAGTTAATTCCGAAGAAAATGTGTAGATATGGAAATATATAAAGAATATGTTATGAAATGTATACGCGGCTTGTAACGTTAACAAAAAATAAACAGGACTAAACATCTATCTAGGTGTGAAACAGCGGCGCAGCGTGCCTTGTCGGCGCCCCATATAAAAATTTCTTTGGAGGCCCTTATATGGAGGTTAAGATTTTTTACAAAAATATTGTGAAAAGAAGTATTTATTTATCACATTTATCCATTTTACAAATAAAAACCGAATTTTAAAATATTCAATCTCCTTTTTCCATTCATTTTTTTCGGCTAAATGTTTTATTAAATCATTTATGGCTGATGATGATTTTAATTTTTCTAAAGTTTCTGCATCTATGGATAGTAGTGAGATGTCTGACAGCCGTTCTTGTTTTTTTTCTCTATCCTCTGACATTGCCTCAGAGACATTTTGAACTAATCTAACCAGTTCTCGCAATTTTTCCACTTTCATGCCACATACTTTGTCTTTCTTTCAACCATCAACATGCATTCCAATGGTTGGGTTTTCCCATTATTGTGAATATAACTATCTATCTATCTTTCATTTCTTTATTTCTTTAATTAACACTTGTTCCCTCGTCAGTTTTTCACCAATCTCTTGGTCTAGATTATAACGTTGGACCCCGTGCACGGGGCAGTCAAACAGGATGTGAGGCACAGATTCTTCTTCTCCACGGTCACAGATGCACCATCGAAGTTCTTAAGTAATTTTTTATTAGTTTTAATTTTGAAAAACTTTTTTCTGTTGTTGTGGTTGCAACTGGAAGGGTCAAGAATAAAAAGCATGCTGTGATTACCTCGGGAAAGCTAGACTGCAAGACTATTGAATTTTATTATCAATAATTCAATGAGTTCTTTAATGGAATAATTTTCATTAATTTCAGAATTTAAGCATCTTTTTAGAGCCTTTAATTGGTCACAAAGATTAAGTAAGATGTCCTTACTATATTCAGCAGACAGTTTTCCGGAAGCGTTTAATATCTCTTCGCTTTAAGAAGATAGGAGTTTCTCCGGTCGTAATATTTCTAATATACTACTCAGGTTGCAAAGGCTCTGAAATCTTTCTTTAGTTTGAGAAATTAATATATCTAAACAGCAATGGTATACATTGACTTTGAAATAGGATTCCGGGTCGGAAATTCTCTCATCTTGTGATAACTCAACAAAAAAACGCTTCGTTATCTTTATCCTACTGTTTTTAAAAACAGTTGTTACCCTCCTTTAAATATAAAATACACGCTAAGCGAAAACTGTTAGATACATTGCATTTTGCATTACATTGAACAGACCATGGCGTTTTCTAAAAGTTAAAAGTTTCTAAAAATTAAATTGCGCTTTCTAATATAATCGGCAACCATCTCCAAAACATCTGCTGTACTAAGTCCAAACTCATGTTTCTCGATACTGGATACATATCTGGGAGAGATGAGATTAAATTTATATTTATCATCTTCCCAGGGATACTTATCTTGAGCATTTTCTGCCTGAGTACTGGAAGCAGAACATTGTCGTATTCCGTTGTTATATCTAAGAAAACGACCGCTAAAGGCTTGTTTTTAGAAAAAGTAATACGAATATCAGTAACAAATGAATTTTTAGGGAACCGTGTACCATTAATAGTCCGACTTACTAGATGGTTAATTTATTTATTAATTCACGTTATAAAACTAATCATACGCGCTAATTTCAGATACGAGGCATTTAAATACAATACTTTAAAGAATATAATAATACAAATGAATCTTATCTATTTACGTGCGCCGCTTAAAACTATAAGAAGTACATAATATGTTAATACAGAATTACTCACATTTAGTCATATTATTAAGTTTTAATTTTGAAAACAGTTCATTACTAATTAATCGAATTTCATTTAAGTTAACAATACAACGATTGCTCAATAGAGACAATATTACTACTTCACCGGCAACCAGCACTATTTACTTTGGTGTCCACATCCAAAATGCGCGGACTTGCACTATTAGCTCCGTTCTGCGCAATGATTATCTCTACTCCTCGTTTTTTCTTCGATTTTTACCCATATTATTCCAAAATATCGCAATTGTGCACTCACTTAAAAGACGTATAATCAATAATTGGCACTGGTAAAATTTGAAGTGGCGATCTATCATCAATACCATCTTACATGAGTGTTAACATCTGATGACTCAAAGTGGGGAGCGTCGGTGTAGTGCACCCTGCCCGGAGTTGGGCTTTATAGCAAAGTTCCGGGTAGCACTGCATTGGCTATGGGCTGGCGTTACTCTTACCATCAGGAGTGCGTCCAGCTCGTCTCCCCTCTTCATAATATAAAAAAAAATAAAAAATAAAAAACTTATTATACTCAAAAGTGTTCTAGATTTTGGTGCCGATTGCTGATGTTACTAATTACTATAAGCAATTATTTCTATCGCTAAGCATTTCATTTAACAATAATTTTTATCTTCCCTACTACAATATTAGTTAAAACAGATTTTTTTTTTCAAATCTAGGCCGTCTACAACAAAAAAAAAAAAAACTTACATGAAACGCAAAGGTCGTCTAACAACGCGACCACTGCGTGCGAAATTTTCAGCTCTAGGAATGACATCGGATTTGTCTGCGTGGATTCATGTATATATGTTTGTTTGTCCGTCTGTCTCGTCAAGTCTGTAACGTACGCTGCGGCCTCGCTGATTTGGGCCGCAGCCCTATTGATCGCTGCGACCATTGTGCCACAGCTCCACAGATGGTACCCGACCATCCCTAAAGAGCTCCTGAACGGAGCTCTCGCACGACCGCCCTCACTCCCGCTGCTGCCGCCTTCGCTTTTGCCGGCCCTACCGCTGCTGCGGAATTTACGGGGAAGACGCATTAGCTCCCCTAATCGGTCCCCCTTACCGAGCAAGCTCAGCACGGAGCAAACGCCGTCTCAACTCTTTCCCCCCCGAAGCGACTCCAGTATGGTGACCACCGGTGCCTCTTCGTCCATCAAAAAACAACAACAAAACTAACAAATTTATAGCGAGCAGAATCGCTAAATTTCGCCCTAACAACAATCGAATCCTGGTGGAATGGAACCTACGGATTGAGCGACTGAATTTTTTTATTAAATGGAAACTTCGGGATCACCAGATACTTGTCTCTCTCTACCTTGATGTCGTGGGAATCGTGGCCGCAGAAATACAAATTGTTTAATTATTTATTTTAATTTTCGTCTTGGTCTTCATCATTATTGTCATCGCTATTTGGCTGTTGACATTTTGTAAAATATTTTCATCGGTCGGCCCCTCACATTGTTGCGACATCAAAATCAATAGCAGAATATTGATCTTCATTTGTTGAGAAGTTATTTGGGAGTAGGGAGAAGGGAGAGAAAGCCATTCCCCATTTACCTGACCTATACAAATGAAATTAAAAAAATACTCCTAAAAAAAGAAAAAAATAATATAAAAAATTAATAAAAACAGATTATCGTTTGGCATTTTTGCGTGAGTTTGAGTGTGAGGATGTGTGTTGTGTGGGTGTGTGTTCATATCTGTGTATGTGTGTGTATCACGCACAAACCGCGCCTTGACGTGGAGTTGCGGATACCAGCCCGTGCTGCCATACCATACCATATGAGTGTTCGTGTGAGTTGAGTTCTTGAAGAAATAATTGGTAGATAGGATTATTTTTGCTTTAAAGTTGAGAAAACAGTATTATTGTCTAAAATTACCGAATTCGGTAAGCAGGCTTAATCAGTTTCGCACAAGACACGAGAAATTGTCTCTATCTCATGTGTTCCAACATCGAGCAGAAGCAGTAATGTAAAATCTTATTTCTATCTTCAAAAACCTTAATGCAACACGAAGGTCTTAAGTTTTTGAATTCCGTATAAAAGTGTTTTAAATTATCTAAATTAATATTACTGACGTGATTAAATGGCACATAGGTATAGATTTATTTATAATTTCTTTATTACCTACAGCAATCGTTGTTTGTTATATCGAAAGCAATAATTAACTTATTGTTATGAATCAAACAATTATTAACTTAAAAAAAAGATTTATTTGGCCTGCAGCCTAAAGTACATACAAAATTTACGACTTTAGGGCTTGTACACAAAACTGCGATGCGACGCGATGCGAATTCGCAACGCAGAAAGTTGCGATACGAATTGCTGCGATGCGATTTCGTGCGGCAAGGCATCCTCCAGGGTGACCATTCTTTCGACGACCGTCAACCTTACTGGACGTATTTTGATAACTAGATCGTGACATGGATCGTAAAAAGAAGTGAGTACTTTTGTTATTGCTTTGGAGATACAGGCAAAAGAAACAAAGAAGATTTTGGGTTCATCCATTTATTACTATTATGAACCCCAAAGGGAACTATTTTCATAAAAAATATGAAGCTTTGAAAATGGACGAAAAAAAGTTTTTTGATTATTTTAGAATGAGCATATCTTCATTCGAAGAGCTTTTAAGTTTATTATCACCATGTCTTCTGAAACAATCGTACAAGGGGAGAGTTCCTGTTATGCCTCTGGAAATGATTGGCCTCACTATCTTACCGGATAGTGAGGCCAAACAATAATTCAAAACAATAATTCTTTACATTAATTTTTATTAAGAAAAGTGTTTTCCAAATAATACAATCGATAAAATTTACGAAAAATCAAAGTCTTCTTCCGTTGAAAGTGTGCTTAATATGCTCGAGTTAGAAAAATCATTACTAGGTGAATCAATTTGATGTGGTATGTTAGATGAATGTGGACGTATCGGTGGCGTTTGTTGAGATGTTGCAATATTGGGAGTTTGATAGCCACCCTGGTAGTTGCTATTCGCATAATAGTAGCCATGAGGTTGATGCAATTCTGTTAAAATTTGAAGAACTCTGCTTTGAAAGATCAGTGTTTTATTGTCATCTAATCTTTCAAGTGATGGTAGAATACCTTTAAAAAAAGATATGTGTCTATTCTCCGGTTCCTTCAAAGTCTTTATAATCTCATCTTTAAAATTATTACTCGCCTTCTTTCTTTTTGGTGGCTGTTTTTGGTAACGGTTTAGAGATGTACCTTCTTGATTATCTTGCTCATTTTCTGTTTCATTTATACTGGTAGTCGTCTCATTTTGTAAATTTTTCCTCAGTTTAGTTTTTTCATTGTTTTCTTTTTCCTCGAAATTTGGAAATAAATTTCTACATACGTTCTTCCAAGCTTCTTATTTAATGAATTTATTTTTGTAATCTTCTTTACTAGTGTCCCAAAGAACAGGGCACTCCTCAATTAGTGATATAAAAAAATCAACGTCGTACTCTGTCATTTTGTTTACATTAAGTATACGTCTTGCCCACGCGCTGTCTCAAAGTTAACTAAAAATGGCGTCAACAAATGTGACGTAACATCACAGAAATGCGCGATGCGAATCAATTCGTAAGTTCTTGCGATGCGTCGTGCGAGCTCGCAGGTTTTTGCGGTGCGACGTCGCATCGCAGTTTTGTGTACGACTCGTACACAAAACTCGTACAGTACGAGCCCTTAAGCAAATATTAAATAATTAGTAATTTAATTAAATCGGTAAGTATTCGGGCAGAGCTTCCGCACACTTCAAAAGTTAACGAAAGAATGAGCTTCTATTTTTTTTTTTGAGTGGAATCTCACTGTATTGCCTGAAGGGCATTTAAAGTTTAGCGCGGACTTTTGTGGGCGAGCCGAAGGGCTTCCCTCCCCCGTGGGAGGGCCGCGGACCTCGGCTTGGGCTGTCGCCAGTGAGGACGTGGCCTGAAGGGCCGGACGGAAGCTCACCCGGGTGAGCGAAATGATCTCCTATTGTCAACATCTCGTCTTATATAGGCAGTTGTGGTGTTGCTACATTAAAACATTAGTCTTCTTTCAACATTATTTTTAATGGTTACTGACTAATAAGAACTAGCTAATATATAATTGCATAGTTTTCGAGTATCGAATGCAGCTTGGACTTCATTTACATATTCCTGCGTCTATAACAATTTCTTCTGAAATGTTATCACCAAAATTTTATCGTATGTTTACATGGTTTCGACTCGAGATAAATTTTATTATTTTAAAGTTTATACTAAATGTGGAGTTAAGGTGTGGGGGTGTCCCTTCAAATAAATCTTAATTCTTGATTGCTATTTTTATTGTTCACGAGTTCACTATAGGGACGATAAACCTCAACTGCTGTATTTTATACATTTGCCGGGACACACATATCTACATTGCCGATTCAGCGAATTGCAAATGTATGTGTCCCTACACTATTCCCCCCCTTTTACAGAAATTGACGCTGTACCATAAAAATATGACTCGAAATTTATATAGTTCACATAGTTTCATAGGTAATACGGTCACTGTGTGTGTGTGTGTGTCATCCGGAATTTTTTCTCCCCCTAAATCGCGCATGCGGCGAAGCAACTGCGAGGGTTTCTGGTCCCCAAGCTGCATTTCGCCAATGAACTTTTGAATTTAGCGGTTTTCTGATTCCTCGTAAATTGTTCGCAGTCTGTTTTAAGGGCTTCATATTTCTTTGTTTCAGGAGGCTTGATTAATAAATCCGTCGCCTATAGTATCGCCTCCTTACCCAGTTTTGACGCAATTATTTGAAACTTAGTCTCATCCGACATCATTTGAGAGTCTAGAACCGCCTCTGCTCTAATAAACCACACCCTGGGCTGATCGGTCCAGAAATCAAGAATTTATTTACCTACCTACAATACTGAAGGTTTCTGCTTCAGTGACCCTAACAGAGGGTAATGACCCCATCAGCTGAGATGCAGCCTCAGCCTTAAAACGATAACATTTTACACATTTGCTCAAAATACTTTTGACTTCTCTATTACAGTTTACAATCCAATATTTTAAAGATAAATTACTCATAGTTAATTGTAAACCAGCGTGCATTATAGGAAATTTGTGAGAATATGGAATATTCGCATTTTGCAATCGACCACTTACTCTTAACAATTGACTTCCATCCAAGAATTTAAATTAAAAAGATTTTAAATTGGATTTTATAGGTAAATAATTTTTAATGCAGTTAATTTCTCTTGAAAAGGATACATTTTGAACTTGAGAAATATTTTTAGTTTGAACATTTTTAAATTCAATAGCAGATAAATTGCCTTGGAATTTATTATTTTTATTTTTACAATTATGTGCAAATCTCAGTATATAAGACACAATTCTAGATAATTTGAGCCATTAAGAATACTTTGAAAATAATGACGGCTCTGTGGCATTGATTAAACAAACAGGCTGCTCATCTGTGTCAGGATCTGGTGTACATGTGAGGTGATTACATTTTACTGATGTCTTTGGTGTGTAGTCTGAGGTCTGGGGACAAGAGCACAGGCGGACCTTTAGTAACAAAAATTTTCAATCCTAATTAAAATAAGATATA
>JADANM010005620.1:2669182-2679311 GCA_026213755.1 Eurema hecabe
GGCCCTCTGCGAATGTATAGCCCTAGGAAAGAGCATCGAAAAAGCATGGAAGTCAGATTCCATAGTCGGCTTTAATTCTTGTAGAATAAGCGCGCAGTTAGATTAACAATAGTTTGTTGTTTTGAGTCCATAGACCAAGTTATGATGAACATTGCCATGCCGTTACTTTTCCTTGTGGTTTCGGTTTCGAAATATCTATTCCTTTAGCGTCTAGAGCACATTTTATCTGGAATTTCCATTGACGAAAGTTGTTTTCAATTTTGAATCCATTTTGATGTTATTTTGTCAATAATTTTTCAAGCACGATTGTACAGGGTGTCTCAAAAGAAATTTCATAGTTAGTGGATTGATTAAAAAAAAGGAAGCGGTATATAGAAAAAATGTTTATTTATTGTTAAAATACACTTTTTGGGAATTCATTTCTTAAAAATAATATCGTCTAAATGTAAACCCTCACGTTGTTGGCACTCATTTAATCGAACAGTAAAATTACTTATGACTGCTCGACAGGTGGAGTGAGGGATGGCTGCCATTTCGTGACGGTTATTTTCTTTCAAATGCGCCAGTGAAGTTAGTTTATTGGCGTAAACTTTAGATTTAAGATAACCCCATAGGAAAAAGTCCATAGGGGTTAAATCTGGGCTACGTGGAGGCCAATTTATGTCACCTCTCCGGGAGATCAATTTTCCTGAGAAAATTTCACGAACACGTGGCAGAGATATGTTGGACGTGTGTGAAGTTGCTCCGTCCTGTTGAAATCATGTTCTTTGGTTATAGCCAAGAAAGTTTTGCAGTTCAGGTACCAAGAAGTTGTCTAACATAACGCTCTGAATTCACTGTAACTGTACGCCCCATTTCGTCCTCCAAAAATAAGGGCCGATAATTCCTCGCGCCGACATGGCAGCCTATACGGTCACTTTAGGCGAGTGTAGGGGTTTCTGATGTTTGCGTTTCGGATTGGCTGAACTCCAGTAGCGGCAGTTTTGCTTATTTACGTGGCCATTAAGATGAAAAAGAGCTTCATCCGAAAAAAAAAAGTTGGTAAACGTTGAAAATCGCTCAATCATCTGATTTACGAAATTAAGCCTCTGACCGGCATTTTGGGGCTTTAATTCTTGCACCAATTAAATTTTGGAGGGGTGCAGCTTTAGATCTTTGTGCATAATACGATGTAATGATGATCTATGCACATTTAAAGCACTCGCGCGCTTCCGAATTGAAAGGTTCGGGTCGTCACGTACAGACTGATTAACACTCTCCACGTTTTCTACCGTTCTTGATGACCTAGGTCGCCCGGATTTTGATTTATCCAGCGTTGATCGAGTCTCTTCAAACTTTTTAACCCAATGTCGAATGAGATGAAGGCTTGGCGCATCATTTAAGTGGCGAAAACCTCGAATACTGCAGAATTTTCTACGCGCGACAGTTGCCGAATCACCGTTCTTGTAAAACTCTCGCACGCACAACGCGCGGTCTGCTCCCGAGAAACGCTCCATAGCGACTGAATTCCCAAGAGCCAAGCTACCAATTGACATAACCCCCGCACCCCTCAAGTACGCAACGTTCACGCAATAAGCTAAACAAATATAAAATTTCTTTTGTGACACCTTGTATTTCAGAGCTTCCTGGTCCCACAACCTGTTCGGTTATGGGTTTAGATTGAGAACAAATTGTGTGGAAAAACTGCAAGACTTTATTTGATAATCTCATACACGGCACCTCGCAAGAACACTCAGTTACAACTGAGGATCTAGTGTTGCCACCAAATTCGAAGTCCTGGGTTTGCAGACCTTGGATCTGAGAATTTTATAAAATATAAAACATAAAACAATCACAGTTAATATACTGATCCAACTATACTGTATAAAGTGGTAATTTCCATCTTCAAAATTATTTAGTTTCAGTTGATTCAATTTCGATTTTATTTTGGTAACATCATAGCTTATCTCCATTTCCGATGCAGACTCAATAACTGGAGTGTCTATATTCGCTATGATCCATATCCATATCCTGTGATTCCGTAGTTTTAAAGGCTTAATTTCTGAAACATTCAACTCACATTTTTCTATATATAAAATATTCACCGTTGTCTTATTAAAAAACATATATCACATTATTTGAAATTAAAAATCAAATCGATTGTGCGTATTGTATAGTTGAGCAAATATTATTTTTAAAACTCGATTCGTAATGCTTCATAAGAATATTAAAAATCAAATATAAAAATCAAAGGTCGAAGCCAATCCATAAATATATGAGATACCAAGTTTTTTTTGTAATAACATTTGAAAGAGGGTGTGTGTGTTTCTGTTGGTATACTGGTTGGCTCTGGCCGCATACTAACTTAACTTACAATAACTTAACCTACTCCTTACATAAAATACAAACTAAGCGAAAACTGTTCGATGCAATGCATTTCGCATTACATTGAATAACATTAAATATAATAAATTAACAAACACTTATTATTTTGATTTAATGGAACAAACAAGACTTACCTCTGTGTCTCGGCACGCCCCACAAGCGCAAGATCTTTTGTGAAGGTACAAAACACCGTCTTTAAACAATGCTTCAAGCGGCTTCCCCTGCGTTTTAAACACTTTCTTCCAGTCACGGTTTCTTGCTATTTCACACATGGTTTTAAATACAATTGGCGTATGCAGCTTCCGTAGGCGCCCGAGACAAGCACATTTGCATGCCCGTGGCATACATTTGCAATTGCACTGGAACTTTGCATTTTTCAGATATTTGTCCATTTTTTATGTAATTCACTCTTGACTTAGCCTTTGCCGCACATTTAATCTATGATGGCATCTTTGAGTATACCATCAGGAGAGGCTTTTACAGGATACTCCTCACAAACAAATAGGCCACATGGAGATTTTTTTTCCAATTTTGAGCTGTCTTTTGGGACAGTTAACTCTAAGTTCCTGCCTCTTCTCATGGCAGCTGTGTCAGGGATTTTTGCACCCATAATAGATGCTATTAATGAGGCACCATTTACATTTCAGACGCTTGCTTCATATGCCTTTAAAGCAGTAATACGCCCATATCGCATCTCATGTCACATGCTACATTTGTTCTGCTTTCTTGTTTTTCAATTTGTGTTATTGCTGTTTTATTGAACACTGTCTTCACGGCGATCACTCGATGAGCTGATCCACATCCCTTCTACACCTTTCATTTTGTCTTATAAGAAACTTATGCAGCGAGAACTGGGAAATGTTACTGCCTTGATTATTATTGTGCTGATATTTCAGCAGCTCACAATTTATTAACTTTCTTTTTCTAACTTTCTTTTCTTCGCTTCCAAGATAAAGTCATCATAGACAGCACCAGAAGGTTGTCTGTGAGGTAATTTTCTTTTACATAGCTGTTGCACAGTTATGTTTTTCGGTTTAAAAAAATGTTATTCACAAAAAAGACATAGTATGTCACTTTTTTGAGAACAATACTAAAAATATTCATTACAAATAGGTTCGTCATCAATTAAGTTGTAATTCAAGAATATTTAAGAGTAGTACCTACTCTGGATAAGGTGGATTTCTTCCAGTAAAATTCTGACCACGTACTTAGAGGCTCTTCGCTGCGGCGATGTACCCACATTAAAAAAGCAACTGCATGCTTCCATCCTCCAGCCGAACCAGCACAATCATGGCACTCGCAACTAACAATTTCGTCTTCGTTTTCATTTACAGTCAATGTGACGTTGTAGGGGTTGCTCCTGACCTTGTGCTCAGGACACATGTTGCACTTTACAGTATAAGTCCCGTCTGTGCGTCTCAGTTGAACGTAGCCGACGGCATCATCACCGTAGGATTGTCTTGCAGACCTGTAAAATAAAAACAAAGGCCGTGACTGTAAAATGCACAGAAACAGTACCATTAGATACTACACAATATACCAATGCACTCAAGATGGTCGCGTATTAAACTGCGTTCGCGCTCATCGACCGTTGACACTTGAATGTCACGCCACCACAATCTCGCTGTACACTACGTCCTTTTCGTATTAAAATAAATAAACAATAATCAAATGATTCGCGTTTTGGGGGGAGACCTGGTGCCCTGAAATACAGGCCAAAAGCTTAGTTTAGGCACCAGTCTTCCACAATATGTTACTAAAATTATGAACATTGTATTTTCCTTTCGATGTTATGCATATTGTGGTCAGAAAATAAATATATTATTATTATTTTATTTATTTATTCCTTGTTACAACTTACAATATAGATATTACAATATTAAACAATCTAAACTAATGGAAATTTTGTAACTGGCGGTTTTATCACTTAAAAGTGATTTCTACCAGGCGACCGAACTCATGAAATAACAATATGTATATTTAAAACGGTGGCGAAATGCAACATTAAGAAAATAAAATAAAAAATGTATATATAATATATTAAATACATAATTATACTGACAATACTACTTGTATACACATACATACGTATTAAGAATAAACTAGGTTGAATTCAAGGCTATGGAAAGAAAGTGTTTTTGCACAAGGTTTTTGAAAGAGTTTAGCGTTTTTGCTTTTCTTATATTAAGAGGCAAGGAATTCCATAAGGATATAGCAGAGACAGTAAAAGATTTATTAAAGAATTTAGTTTTATGTGGAGGAAATTTTAGTACTGATCTCTCGGAAGAACGAAATGAATATTTTTCACAGGCTAGAAATTGGAAGTTTTGTTTCAAATAGGAGGAGAATTCGGACTAAATAAGATTTGATTCAAGAGGTACAAGGAGTGAGCATTTTGACGTAGGCGTATTGGCAGCCACTTCAGTTTCTCGTGGTACGCAGAGACGTGATCAAATTTGCGTAGACCGAAGATAATCTAATGCCTACATTTTGAAGTCGTTTAATTATTATTATTTTAATTAATTTAGATGAATTATAATATAATAATTAATTAATCAGTCACCTCACTGTCTGAGTGTTGGTCAATAACTTTCCACTCACCATTTTGAATCCTCTTAAGGTGAATAACATTCCTCCTGTATTCTTTCCCTGTCGAATCATTTCTTTCTATCTGGCTCTGTGTCTCGGCACGCCCCACAAGCGCAAGTTTCAAAACACCGTCTTCAAACAATGTTTCAAGCGGCTTCCCCTGCGTTTTAAAAACTTGTTTCCAATCACGGTTTCTTGCTATTCCACACATGATTTTAAATACAATTGGCGTATGCAGCTTCCGTAAGCGCCCAAGCCAAGTTTATAAATATGAAAATCAGCTGATATTCCATTACAGGTGATGGGCAAAACTGAATTATTGTCATTAACATCCATCTCGCGACGCTTCTATTGTACGACTACGAACAGTACGAAGTACGTATTCGCAGGCGGAATTTTTGGATTCGTTTAGTTTAGTTAGTTCAAAATGTCAGTATCTGTCTGTAGACGTACTCAGAATTCAGATAAAATAATTTACAACAAAAATACACCGAAAAATAAATAGTCTAAATATTATTAAATCAAAATACGTATTACTGCATACGAAGTTAATTTATTTTTAACCGACTGTATTGGTTGTTGTAGCAATAAATGATTATATAATTTTTTTTTAATAAATCTGTCGTCTGATAAATTAATCATCAAACAGCACTCATAATTTTATATCTATCTGGTGGCAATGGCCTAGCTCGTGCATGAATAGGAGGGCCGCTTGTCTCTATATAATGCAAAACATTATGCGATGTAGTTTCTTTAAAGGACATCGGTTTAATAATGTTAGGATACATACATAATATATTGTAATACGGATGATTTTCGCACACAGAATTCAATGAATGTTGCGTACACTTAACAATGGAAGCTAATATGTGCAAATCGGTCGTTTGATCTACTAATCTTTTTTTATACAAATCGACTAAAATCTTATGATGTGTTAAAAAATCTGCTCCTAAAATTGGCTGTTTAACATCCGCTAAAATAAATTCCCAACGGTACGGTCTTCTCAAATTTTAATTTAAAACTGAAGATTTAATACCATAAGTTGCAATTTCGGTACCGTTGGCGGCATATAACTTAAAATCTGATTGCGGTAATTTACAAAAAGGATTTTTTGACATTGGTAAAACCGAGACATTGGCACATTGGTATCAACTAAAAATCTTAAATTAGAATTTAAATCTGTTACCATAAGACGGCTGCATGGTGTAATGGTACAGACCTCCGTCGTCGCCTGTACCTTCCGCTCTAGTTTTCCGGCTGGGCAGATGCTGTGCTGGGGCTCCTTCCACGCACACGGCGGGATGCAATTATAAGCACGCTGCCGGTACTTGAAGTGGTAGTTGCATAACCAGTCTTCACTTTGAGGGCTCCGACGGGGTTGACTGCAGTTTCGAGATCGGGAACGTGGTCGAAACTGATTGCCATCTCGTCTCCTCGATGTACCTTGAGCTTTCTCCAGATGTGCCAGTCTGGCGCTCATCTTCGCGATTTCAGCTAAAATTCTATCGTCGCCTCTAATAGGTGAAGAAGACGACGATAGCTGCGAAACCTGTAGCTGCTGCGTAGTTTCCATAATTTTGTCAGCTACATTGGCTAAATTTTCCATATCCCTGGCCTCCGTCACAGCTAGCACCGCTCGCACGGCGTAGGGCATCTGCCCTTGGCTTGGCTTTGCCACAGGATCCGGAGTGTCTCGTCCGGAATTTTTTCTCGGACTAAATCTCGCATTTCTGTTCGCAATCAATTGTTCTGGTATTACCCATGGATGTGCTGCTGCTGCTGCTTGCTTAATACAACACCAATTTCGGTGGTTATTTGCAATTGCAACTTTGTCTAGTTGGTATCCCATAAGATATGAGGCACCAAAGGTTGATATCGAATTTGCATTTGCGGATTTCGGTCTGATAATCAGACTGGTCCAGCGTGCTTTCGGATCGATGTTCTCATCTGTCGGCACTGACTTGATGAGTTGGACTGCGTCTCCTTCTACTGTTAGGGCGTCTATTTTGACTTTCTCATTTCGGAATGTAGGACTTCCCATGAAATGTTCACTGACTCTCTGTAACAAGTGAATGTTGAGGCGTGTTCCTGCGATGGTCTCGTCAAATTGGTTTGCTGTTATACCGAATGAATTCAGTAATATGTGAACTTCTTCTTTACGCGTTCCAATCGCTCCAAAGTAAACGCACATTGCGCGCGTCGCTCTGGTGTGTTGAGGAAGTACTCTAAAGTTTGGTACTGGTTGTACCGCTTCAGAAGCTTCTGCCATCACTATGTCTTCACAGATTCCTAATGAGGGAATCTCTTCATAGAGGTTATGTGACGCTGCATCAACTACATTTGAGTGATAACCTCCTATGCCTTGTACTACTGTTGTCGGTAGGTCGTGATTTGCAAGATAAACAGTTTTACCTGTCGCATCTTGAACCTCGCCTATTCCCTTCAAGAATAGATATATTAGTTGTGGAATGTTGTACTCCTGTTGTTGAATTGCTTTGCAGAATTCTAATTCCTCGAGGTCAAGTTTGTGTTTCCACGCTTGGCCTTGATATCTAATAAGCGTGCCCATAACATGGTTGTTGTATAATACATCAACATGCCTTTGGTCATTTGCTTATTTAGATTTTGGTCATCTCCTCCAATGGAAGAGTAGACTTCGTCAACGATTTCAGGTAATCGCGCAAAAGTTGGCGTGACTTCCTGGAGCTAAAATTTTTCTAATTTTCAGTACTGTTGTCACACCTGTTTCGTCCACATTCCATATGCGAGTAAAAATATCCTAACTTGGAGTTTCGTTCAAAAAAGATTTATTTTAAATATACTTTATTTTACTTTTACAAATTTAAACTTAAACTTGAAATACAAATATAACATGAAACTGACAATATAGTTCGATGCAATGCATTTCGCATTACATTGAACAACATTAAATATAATAAATTAACAAACACTTATTATTTTCATTTAATGGAACAAACAAGACTTACCTGGCTCTGTGTCTCGGCACGCCCCACAAGCGCAAGATCTTTTGTGAAGGTACAAAACACCGTCTTCAAACAATGCTTCAAGCGGCTTCCCCTGCGTTTTGAACACTTTCTTCCAGTCACGGTTTCTTGCTATTCCACACATGGTTTTAAATACAATTGGCGTATGCAGCTTCCGTAGTTGCCCGAGCCAAGTTTCTTAATATGAAAATCAGCTGATATTCCATTACAGGTGATGGGTAAAACTGAATTATTGTCATTAACATCCATCTCGCGACGCTTCTATTGTACGATTTCGAACAGTACGAAGTACGTATTCGCAGGCGGAATTTTTGGATTCGTTAGTTCAAAATGTCAGTATCTGTCTGTATACGTACTCAGAATTCAGATAAAGACGCTCTAACCCTACGTCATGGTCCCTGTTCAATAAATGATAATGCACTTTTGCAATTTTGAACATCGCGAACATATTTGAATTTATTTCATATCATTTATATATTAAATTGTTGCATAATTTTAAAGAATTGACACGTCCAATCCTTGCATCAATAGACAATTTACGAAATTACTCGCATTTGCATTTTTCATATCGCAAGCAATTTTGTTTAATGTTAGAAATACAACTATGACAGCCAGTGGATTGTAGCGTCGTTTGCGTCGTGGCTTGTCGTGCGTCGTTTCAAAATAGCACATTTGCATGCCCGTGGCATACATTTGCAATTGCACTGGAACTTTGCATTTTTCAGATATTTGTCCATTTTTTATGTAATTCACTCTTGACTTAGCCTTTGCCGCACATTTAATCTATGATGGCATCTTTGAGTATACCATCAAGGGAGTCTGCTATTACAGGATACTCCTCACAAACAAATAGGCCACATGGAGATTTTTTTTCCAATTTTGAGCTGTCTATTGGACAGTTAACTCTAAGATTCTGCCTCTTCTTATAGCAGCTGTTTTAGGGATTTTTACACCCATAATAGATGCTATTAATGAGCCACCATTTACATTTCAGACGCTTGCATCATATGCCTTTGAAGCAGTAATACGCCCATATCGCATCTCATGCCACATGCTACATTTGTTCTGCTTTCTTGTAGCTTTTTCAATTTGTGTTATTGCTGTTTTATTGAACACTGTCTTCATGGCCTCGATGAGCTGATCCACATCCCTTCTACACCTTTCATTTTGTCTTATAAGAAACTTATGCAGCGAGAACTGGGAAATGTTACTGCCTTGATTATTATTGTGCTGATATTTCAGCAGCTCACAATTTATTAACTTTCTTTTCTTCCAAGATAAAGTCATCATAGACAGCACCAGAAGGTTGTCTGTGAGGGGGGTCGATTACTTTTTTCATCGTCACTAATACTTAGGTTTAAAGTTTTGTCGAAAAGATCGATTTCTATACTATCTATTTGTTTTAAGATATCTTGGGTAATTTCAAAATCATCGAATTTATCCATAGTGATAACAAATAAACCAATGAAACTCAATAAATGCACAGCAGTAGTAACGAATGTTACATTTAAAAGTACAGCACGGCGTCTCACTTCAAGATGCGACCGGCAATTGCGAGGCTACCCCACACCGGTTTGCCGTTACAGGCTAACGGCCAACCGTTTTTTTCTCTCTGTAGGCCGCGTCGGTCTATGCTGCTTGACGTTAATTATTTCCATAAATAGTGGCTCAGATTGAATTGAATAGGCCTAAAGGGAAACTTCACTAAAGGTCTTCAGCTCTGACCGCATGAGCAGAGAACGTGTTAAAGTTTTCAATTGAAGTGACTTTTATATTTCTTCAACATCCTGTTTCTTCTTTGTGTTAATAATTTCTCTTTTTGTATATTCTTTTTCTATTTGAAGAGTCACTACTTCTATTTCTTTTACGACATCAAAATCACCGTCGAAAATTAAAGGCATATTTTCAATATCGAATTTTTCGAGTTCATTTAGTAGCTCATAGTTGCTTACATCGTAAAAAAAATAGTCTTACGTATGCCCAGTAATAGGTATGCTTAACTTACCTTGCTTTTTATATTGACTATAAGGTGAACTTATGAACATGGCCTTAGCCTTAGCAAAATTAAAAATTAACATATTTACAATAATTATTTTACTTGCATAAATAAAGTAGATCAATGCAACCGTTTCGTGTTAGCTTAGCCTTCGGGCTTAGTTTGTTAAGAAAAA
>JADANM010005620.1:2742153-2761029 GCA_026213755.1 Eurema hecabe
TTCAGGCAAGGAGGAATCATCCGTGAAGTGAAGGCACCTCTTTATTAACAGGAAGCGGTTATAGGGCATGATGTTTCCAAAATTCCCTATGGTCATATACTCATTGCTGGGATACCAGTATTCGCGCTCTACATTGTTGACAATTGTGGATTGCAGCATCATAATTCCAAAGAAACGCCATATCTCCTCCCTGGTGCATTCCTTCCACCGAGAGATCCTGGACCCAGACTTAGACTTGGACTTAGACTGTATCTCCCGTGCATATCTATTAGTTTCTCTCACAACGTCGTCGATAATACTGGTATCCCAGAATTTCTCGAACACCTGCAGTGGAGACATCCCAGAGAGATCAAAAGTTGGGCCTGACGACCCAGTAAAGTGCTCCCTGACGCCCTCGAAATTCGCGTAATCGGAACGCCAATCAAAATGTAGGACGTCGTCGTCACCCGCTACCATGGTTCTGATGACTTGGTCCTCCTCGGCGTCCAGGCTTATCAGTTCCATGTTCTTCGGATTCACCAGAGGCATTAGCGAAATCTCCCCAAGATTCTAGAATAGTTTTTATTTGCTCAATAAGTGGTACAAATTACAGATCTGAAAGATAAACTATCTTATGTTGCATTGCGTCAATCCATGCAAATGATTAAATATAAATGTTTACCTCCAATTCCACCTTTGCTTCGCTTCCGATATTGGCTACTGACCCCAAGTCGACATCTGCAATATTTTTATTGTTGATCTCATTTATTAATAACTAGCTGTGGCCTCTTACTTCTCCAATCCTTCCACTTGGACTTTCATATAAACTTTGACCTTATGACCCTTTTTTCCAGTTAAAAAGTAGCCTATGTTTTATTTCAGGCACTAGACCATCTGTGTACCAAATTTCATTACAATCGTTTCAGCGGTTTGGCCGTGAAAGCGTTAAATTATAAAAAGTTTCAACCCTTAGCGCAACGTTTTGGGGGTTGATTAAAAAAAAAAGTAGCCTATGTCCGTCCCCAGGCTTTAGACTATCTTTGTACCAATTTTCGTTCCAATCGGTTCAGTAGACAGACAGACAGAGTTACTTTCGCATTTATAATATTAGTATGGATGAAATTGTAGGTGTATAAAACTTAAAATCCTCCATAACTTAAAATAATTATTATTATTGATATCAAGTGTCTATCTCTTGTTATAAATAATAATACAACAGTATAAGAAAAAAAAAACCATACCATGAGACCACTTCTCCCATGGCTGAGGTGTTCTTTGCGGCGGAGTTGACACGCCTGGCAATAAAGGGCAGGGGATCCGCTTTCCCTTCCCCTTTCCTTTGCCTAACCTGTATATAAAAATAAAATAAATAAAAACACCTTTTTAAGAAAGCTTTTTTTGGATATAGAATGACGTCATATTACTTTTCAAGTCACTCTCAACAAAATCTTTCATTTGATACACATAATGTAAAAATACAATAAAAATTACTGTTCCGCCATCTTGGATCGTCCGCCATATTGAATTTAGAATGACGTCACACAAATAATCGTGTATTGTCATCCAATCTAAAAGTTTATACAAAATTTCAGCTTAATCGGTTGAAAGTATCTGCTACAAAATCGGGTCGCAAAATTCCACCCGAACATTCTTACAATACATTACAAGATAAATAAAAGCTTTTAATAGTACATATTAAAGTAAAATAATGTTATGATACTTATGATTGACCGACTACCTTGAACACGTTTATCGACTTATAAATATACTTACGTTGTAGGCGCGTCCAGAAATTTACACTTGCCCTCTTGCTTGGTATTCTTCAGGAGCTCGTGCGCCAATTTCTTAATTTTTTTATTATCAATAGGTTTTGATATTTTTCTTTTTGTTGATTCCATCTGCCAAAGAATTTCACCATTAAAATATAATAAACGTCATAAATAATGGTGGAAAATTATTGTATAGTAACTTTTTATCTTTTTCATGATAAGCAAAATTATAACGCTTGATTGGTTGTTTCATACTTAATATCAATCCCGAAAAATTTGAAATATTTAACTTTACTATGAATGGTCAGGTGATTTGATTGATTTATTGCTTTTTAACTTGTGGAAATTTTGTAGATTTGCTTCGTTGAGAATTCAAAATGCGTGATCTTGATTAAACGCATTTTAGATAGATAGATAGATAGATAAAAACTTTATTCCACAACACAATACACAAAACAAAATACATCTGAAGAAACATACAATAGACATTTCAACAAATAAAAAGTACACACAAGAATAGGTATGTGCATTGTGCCCAGGAAAAGGTGCCTGGCTCAGCTGTAATGCCGCAGCGTTAGCCACGGCGCTGGTATTCTGCCAGTGCCTGGGGAATGGGGAAGAGGGAGAATGACATTAAGAGAGAAAAGAAGGGATGATGAAACAGTGTAACATGAATATATACTTTAATATATAAGTTGACAATTAATATATATATTATACATACAATAGATGTTTCTAGAATGTAATTTTTAAGTATATAAAAGGAAAAATCTATAAATATATTTACATACATACATACACTCATATATACATACACAAAAATACATAATAATACTGTGCAACCTAGTTGTAATTGTTAATATCGTGCTCATATAAAAACATTCGATATTTACCTTTAAAGCTGGCCCGAGAGCGAAGGTCTCTAAGAGGGGGTGGGATATTATTCCAACATTTGGTTGCACAGTATTTAAAACTTCCCCGAAATGCCGAAGTCCTGTGTTGAGGGATCGACAGTGGGTTGGTAGCTTTCCTCACAGGATATTTAGAGTTATTCTGTCGCCATTGTAGTTTGTGATATAAGTACGGAGGACATTTGAATTTAACGAGATCGAACAAGAAGCAAGCTAGATGGAGCTGTTGCCTTTGCCGCATTTTTAACATTTTAGAATTTCGGAGGAACGGGGTGACAGATGTTTGAGGGGGAATATTAAAAATGTATCTAGCGCAGGCGTTTTGTACTCTTTGAATTAGTCTTTGTGATCTCTGTAATAGACAAGAACTATAAACGTTAATGCAATAGTTTAATTTTGATAGAATAAGAGACTCACAAAGCTGAGAACGTATTTCGACACTAATAAAAGGACGGATTTTATAAATCATTTTTAGCCTAAAAAGACAGTTCTTGACAACTTCGGTTAAGTAGTTTTCAAAACGTAAAGAATTATCAAATATTATTCCAAGATTACGAGCCTCGGACACCTGTGTTAGGGAAATTCCGTCGATTGATAGTTGGACATGTTGAGAAGTCAAGAATTGGACTTGCATTCTCGATCCTGTAATCAAAAACTTTGACTTATTTGGATTAAGTACTAATGCGTTACAGGAAGCCCATTGAGAAACACGTGAGAGATCTTCATTGATAGCTTTAATGGAGGAACTGACATTCTTACGTGAAATGGGAGCGTATAATTGCAGTTCGTATAATTTTCAAGCTGTTTGTGTTTCCATAGCCATGATGGCTTCCATCCACCACCAAAGTACTCGTCAAGACGAATCAAACGAGCCTAAATACGATGGGGTTCTGTCGTTTAATTACTGAGTTCATATAGCCACCTTCAGGCTCCATCATCAGATCAGCTCCATGTGATAATAATTTTGCATTGTCATTGTAATTCAAAATTTCAATTCAACCGATAAGTGGATCAAATTGTACTTGCAAGATTTAATTACAAACAAACAATCAGCCCCGGACAAGTAGGTTTAAAGATTTTTATTCTCAAAAAGATAACAATTATCGCTTACTTAATTTTAAGGTACAAACTAATAGGTCGTCATTCACTGATTTACCCACTCACTGCATTCGTTTATTCGGAAAGGAACATTTCCTTGTAAATATAGTTCGCTAGTGATTTTTTGAATGCAGTGGGTGAGTTTACACGTTTTATTTCTTGAGGAAGTCTGTTAAAAAGCTGTGCTCCTGTTTTGCAACTGTTTTTAATTTTGTAAAAGTTATTTGTGGGTGTAGTTTGTTATTTAAAGTTTTATAGACGAAAATTCAGATGTTATGTGTGTGAAGTTGTTTTAGGTTCATAATTTCAACAAACAACAAGCAAGACAGTAGCGGAGTGGTACTTCACCAGTGGGATTCTGTTCTGATCCACCTTTTTGAAAATCCGATTGTGCAGGTGTTACTTTACCTACCGAATCATCACTACAACAGCAACCTACTTTTACAATTCCTCCAGATGCCATTGTGTTTTTCCTAATTTTTTTAATACAGGATTTGCATATTTTATGCAGTTTGCTCCTTTTTCTTTTATTGTTAGCTAATGAACCATCAGTATCAACACTGGACTCTGAGATAATAGTAACAAACGAACTAGGTTGAGGAACAAACCCCCCAGGATCAGGAGGCTCATTCATTATATTTTATATTATAGCGTAAAAAACTTACCTAAACTTGTGGATAAATACTAAACATATATACAAAAATATTATTTAAATACAAACTAAACCCTGATACCTATTTTAAATAATTTTTAAAATAAAAAATAATTTTAACACTCCCGCCTTGTTTGAAGCTTCTCGCCTTTTTTTTCCACTCCCGCCTTATTCGAAGCTTCCCGCCTTTTCCAAATAAATTTTTTTCTTAAAAAAACGAATCAATCTAAATATGTAAAAACTAGTTTTTTTTGTGGTAATTTTGAATTTTGAAGCAGCGATATGTCAAATGAATTCTATAATCTATTGAATTGACAGTTGTCAGTTGACACTTGACACAATATCAGTTTGTTAGTAAACAAAACGTCGTGGATTTTAAAAATATTAATTGTAAACACGTATTGCAAGAAATCACATGTAAAAATGTCTGAAAAGACGCAGCTATCAACACTAGCTGTACTCAAATGTAAACAACAGGCTGTACGCGCCGTTCGGTTTAACATCGACGGAACGTATTGTCTAACATGTGGGGCCGACAAAAAAGTCAAACTATGGAATCCCCACAGAAATCTCTTACTAAAAACTTACGGCGGTCACGCGAACGAAGTTTTAGACGTAGCTGGATCGTGCGATAGTAGCCAAATAGTTTCTTGTAGTGCTGACAAATCGGTAATACTTTGGGACGTGACAACGGGACAACCTCTACGACGGTACCGCGCACATGCGAGCTCAGTTACATGTATAAAATTCAACGAAGAGTCCACTATGGCGGTGTCTGGATCCATAGATAATACTGTAGCTTTTTGGGATGTTGCCAGTCGCAGGCAAGAGCCTGTACAGACACTAAAAGATGCCAAAGACAGTATTACATCCATACAGGTTACAGACCATGAAGTTTTTACTACATCAGTAGATTGTCATACTAGATTATATGATCTGAGAGTCGGGAAAATGATATCAGATTATGTTGGCTCTATAATAACTCATGGAAGCCTAACGCATGATGGTCAATGTTATGTATTAAGTTGTTCCGATGACTCAATAAAGTTATTTGACAAAGATTCTGGGGAATTACTGAATAAATTTTCAGGACATGAAAGTAGAGATTATATGTTAGAGAACTGTATTAATGAAAAGGACAGTCACATCATTTCAGGGTCAGCAAGTGGAGAGGTTTTCTATTGGGATTTAATAAGTAGTAATGTTACAAATAGATTAGTACATAGTAGGAATAAAGCAGTTGTGTCTGTAAGCCATCATCCTACTGATAATTTTTTATTAACTGCATGTGAAGATGAGGTGAAGCTATGGGGTGCACAAGCAATGGAAGAATAAACTTTAACTTAAACTTTAAAAATAAATATTATACACTTTTGCTTGAAAGACTCTTATTTACCAATCTATTTC
Organism: Eurema hecabe; assembly: GCA_026213755.1. Lineage (NCBI taxonomy): Eukaryota > Metazoa > Arthropoda > Insecta > Lepidoptera > Pieridae > Terias > Terias hecabe. The sequence continues at coordinate 2,747,970 of JADANM010005620.1, forward strand.
AAACTTTCTATTAGTATTTCAGCTAAATTTTATTTTTATAAAAAAGCCAACATATTTATTGCCATAGACTATATTTTATAGATGTAACATTTAACATAGACATTATATTACATTAAGTATTAAGTGTTTGTAGAAAAAGGAATTTATGTATTAAAAGCCATATCTGTAAACAAAATAATAATTGAATTGTAAAAATTAAAACCAATAGATAAATAATTGGAATACAACCTATGTTCTCTTAACTTTTGTATTAAAATAGAGACATTATTATTTTTTTTACCCACAATAGGAAAAGTAAACCTGCTTAGTACACTTCAATTATTATGACTGATTATGATTATTAAATTGATTTTAGATAGATTTACCTTAAATTTTGTACCACTTAGTGCATGTTTTATCTGTGTTACACTTTAAAAACTCAACATTATTTTTTAGTTTATTTAATCTGTTTTTATCACATTCCAAGTTTGACGTGTAGGAAAAACTGTTAGTAATCACAGAATTTCATATTTGTTATTTATTATTTAAGATCAAAGAAAACAAAGTTCTTTCAATTAAAAACGTGATGAAATGCTACTGTGATTTCCTTAATTAGTGAAGTTAAGTATTCTGGGTGAAACCGTGAAATTTTAATGTATGCCTCAGTGGTTTGGAACGTGCGTCAGTTCAGAATTATTAAATAGTTTCAAGTCACGTTCAGTAACATATTGATGATAATAATTGGTAAGTTTTAAAATACTTTCTGTGTTCGTTTATCTAAAAGTCTACGTTAAATCTAAATAGATTCTTGTCGGATGACTTTCAAGGTTTTTACGATATCAAGCATAGCTTTATGCCTATTCGTCAGATATCATTAATTTTTATTAGTTATTGTCGTTACTAAGTAATTCTTAATACATTTAAAATCCCCATAGTATAGTTCTCTGTTTAAATACAAAGTAAAAAAGTTTGAAACGATCGCCCCAATTTCTAAAACTACATTTCGTATTTTTATTTTTTTGTGTGTGACATTGATATGTTATTCATATATAAAGAATGTTACCCGATTTTACGTAAGGTTAAAGTACGTAGCTGCTCATATGCATACGAATCCGTGGGGCGCTTCTAGTACACAATTGTGTCTATTTTAGTAAACCATTCTATTGATAACATTCCAGTCATTGTTGAGTGATAAATAATGCTGACAATAGTATTACGATTTATCTCAGCAAGAGTCAATGATTTATTCTTATATGTTTTGGGAAATGTGAGCTATATAACGTTTCTATTAGTGTATCATGCTAAAATGCTATTGTTTTGTTCTTTTTTTGACAATTGGAAATTGAAAAAAATTAATCTATATCTATGGTATAAAATTTGGTAAGCACATATCTGGATAAGAGGTGAACTGATTAAGAAAATTATTTTTTTAAAATAATCCTGGTTGTACAAAGAGTTCACAAAGAGGGTAAACAGGAAAAATATACAGGTGTAGGGTTCCGGGTAGGATTTGTACAGTGTGAACATACTTGTAGGGCTGGCTATTGTTATATAAAAATTTCAATTGAGTGCTAGCTACCTACACGAGTATAACACTGACAAACAAACTGCTTTCTGTACTGGGAGTAAATTATTCTTTTATAATACGACAATTCTAGTATATAGTAGTATATTATGTTGTTCAGTTGAATGAAGCATTTCATTTGACTTTGACTATGAAAACAAAGAATATGATTAATGACATTACTAAAGATTATTTCCTAAGAAATACACATGTTTTGAAGCCTTGTAAGATAATGCTATTAGCATAGATATATTTATTTAAATCTTTGAAATATATATTTCCATTTTAAACATCTTCGACAGTGATTTATTCCAAAATATTTTTAATTTAAAATGAAATAATTTAACATAATATTATCATTTGACATTAAGCAGTCTTGATTTACATCTTAATATATAAAGCTGTAGACTGTACAGTGTTTTTTGTTTGAAGGTGTTAAATACTGTCTTTAAAAAACCTGTATATGACCCAATCATGTGTAGTTTTATATGTATATTGTACACTTGTATATATAACACTTTTTTTGTAAATTGAAATTATCAATTACCATCAGTAGGTCCAGAGATTAACTAGTAAAAATTCGCGAAAATAACTTTAATTTTATTAATTAAAATAATTTTACTATGAAGTCAAAATAATAGATAAATGTTCACAAATTACTTTAAAACTGTATAGGAATTTCTTCCCGGCAAAATGAAAATGTAATTCTTTTTATTACGAAATAAATCTAATAACGCATGTCTCCTTCCAGAAAACACAGTACAATGGCCACAGTACAAAATATAGACTCTCAACGAATAATACCAGATAACAGGCAACAGAGAGATGCAATGAACAACGAAATATCAGAAACGTCCAGCGAGGAGAACCAGAAAGTCTCAGTTGTCAAATATAACATATACAAGAAACGTTACAAAGACTGCTCATCGGACAACGAGACAGATATTCCAAAAAACCGAATAGTACAAAGAAACCATTACAAATCTATGGGCAATATCAATGAAGGATACCGCAGAGATTTCAAAAGAAATAGTGTCAACAGTATAAGCAATGTTGACTTGAGTCTTCACAGCGGGGAAATAAAAAAGTTTGAAACTCTACAAATACCAATAGTTGGTTATGAAGTGATGGAAGAAAGAGCTCGGTTTACGATTTATAAACTGAAAGTGGAAGACGATAAGAGGGACCAGTCCTGGCTAGTGTTCCGGAGGTATACGGACTTTGTGAGACTATACAATAGAATTAAAAGCGAGCAGCCAACATTGATTTTACCGTTGCCAGGGAAACGGTGGTTCAGAGATAATTTTGAGCCAGCCTTCCTTGAAGAAAGAGTGCAAGGTTTACAAGTGTTCGTCAATGCGATACTGAATAAGCTGCCTAATCACCCTGTGGTGAGGGAATTCTTTTGCCTAGACGAGCCCCCTCAAGTCTTCACATACCAGCCTGAAGTTCAAGCTGTGTATGGCGCGTTGGAAGATTCAATAACAACACTGAAAATGCAATTGAAACAGAAAGATGCAACTATAATGCATTTGCAGAAACGGCTTTCGCAGTTAGAAGGTAAAGGCAGTTGTCCCAACTGTTCTAATGTACTAACATAGTCGGCATTTAGTGTGAGGAGTGAAGGAATTTACATAATACTTATTGTTTAGTCGTTGAGTTGCGGAAACTTGCCCGAGTCTATGTAGGCTCGGGCAAGTTTGTTGTTGTATGTATGTACATACATACATACATAATACTATTATCCCTACTAATATTATAAACGTGAAAGTGTGCGTGTTTGTTCTTCTCACAAAAACTACTCAATAGACTTGGCTGAAGTATGGTATGTAACCTTGAATTAAGTCAAACAAGCATAATTTCAATATCCGTTACTAAACCGGGATAAAAGTACCCTACATGATAACACAGGGTCCAAACTACCCTCATGCAAAACTTTAATCTAATCCATTGAGTAATTTTTTCGTGAGAGCTACAAACATACAAACATACATAATTTCAAACTTTTGCATATACATATAATATTTATGACAAAAGATACAAAAATAATAAATTATAAGAACATAAAAAAGAAATAATCTTATAATAGAGTCAGTAACCTCTGGTCTAAACGGGAATGACCATAATTGATAATGTTTTATCAGAAATAACAATATAATAGCTAATAATGATAGATCTGAATGACCAATAAAATAAAGTTTTCCTTCGCTCCACTTCCACACCGATTTCTATTCATAATAATATATTTTAATTTTAAAAATTACCAAATATTTAATAATTTTTATGTAATGCGAGTTCTTTAAAAGGTATTGTAGCTAATAATGAGCCGAATTCTGAATCGCGCTTACGATATTTTTTCGTGACAGTATATACAATACAACTTGTAAAACTATAGTATACATACAATGCTTTTGTTAAATCACTGTCTATTAAAAAACCACATTAAAAACGATTGTGTAGTTCTGAAGATTTAATGTTTTAGGGACAGACAGACAGACAGAAGAAAGTTTTTTTATACTACTATGTAATTATAAGATTTAATACTAGAGTTTTATATTTGTATAATAAAGTATTACCATACGAAATTCTATCCCTCATTTGATAAAAACTGTTCAAGAGCGAAAGACCAAATTGCATCAAAATCGATACAGTCGTTTGGGTGTTAAATGTAACAGACAGAAGGAGTTATTTTCGCATTTATAATACAACTAATATGTCTTATAACTTCATAATGATTTAATTTTTTAAAGAACTCTGCATACAATAAAAGGTAGGTGCTAATTTGCTAAGCATTTTGTGATAAGATTGTTTCGTTTAATACAATAATATATGGTTATTCTTAGACTTAAGTTAGTTTGTTATTAGAATTTTAGTAGTTAATTTTATTTTTAAAGATATAGCTATATGTAGTATTGTTTTGTCATAAAATGATAAATTTAAGACCCATTTAGAAGATGTTATTAGATGTTATTATAGATATTAATATTCCCTGGTTATGTGTCCTCATCTGTTATAAAGAAATAGTCTATCCATTAGTACAAATTGTATCTTAATCTGTGCAGTAGTTTTTCAGTTTTGTAGTTGACATACTGTTTATGTTATAAAGATGAATAATAAAGTTTGTTTTCTTAGGCAAGAATACAACTTACGTATTATAAAAAAGATTTTTTGCTAGTAAATAAAATAAAATGTTATATTAAAATATTTAATTTATTACCCATAGGCAAGTAATTGGTATCATCCAAATGGGTCTTAAATATCAACTGTACCCGGAGATAAATAATGAAACATCAGTCTTTGGAGAGAGAGAGAACATGAATTGATTTCAGTTTCATAGAGTGTTATCTCTTTCCAACATTGTGTTCCAACTGTGTGACGTTTGTCAAATGTCACCGGATAGTTTCTCAACCGACTTCATAAAGGAGGAGGTTCTCAATTCGACCCGTATGTTTTTTTTCTACGTTTGTTACGCGATAACTCCGGCAATTATGAACCGATTTGTACAAATCTTTTTTCGGCGTATAGGTCATACCTCAAGGGTGGTCCCATTTAAATTTAATAATAAAAAAACAATGGTGGAAAATTGGGGATTAATTTTTTTATACGCAATATCTCCGCCGATTATGAACCAATTTGAACGATTATTTTTTTGTTGAATAGGTATTATCATGAAGTCGGTTTAATTTTTTTTAAGTTAATTATTATACAGTGCGAAAGAAATGGCGCTTTGTGAATTGAAAATAAGATAATGCTCTCTTTCTAGAGTTGATGCAATATTTATTTCGATATTTAATAATTTATAATTACAAATGTATGAAGGTTAGGTGTCCATATTAATTCAAAGTGAAACCACTCGACAAATTTTCTTTTTTGTATTTGTTTTAGAATTCTTATCTAAATATATAATATCTATGTCATGGTCAATCACTCTTCTATGGTCATATTTTCATTCCAAAACAATTTTGGATGTGGTTCTTTTAGGTATATGTAAATATATATGATCATATTTTGAAATTTCTTACTAGACCCAAAAAATAAAATTTCTCGAGGGACTCCATTTTGCATAAGTACGGACTATTGAATTTTTACACTGGCAACATTTATATACAAATTTTGTAGTTTTAAATACATCTGTATACAAAAAAGTTATATACAATGAATTTTGATTGTTAATTAGTCCTAGATTGTAACCATTATTATATTAATAGCTATGTAATACTTAAAAGCAAACTACAGAGTTTCTACGAAAGCGGCGAGTTCTGAATCGCGCTTATGATATTTTTTCGTGATCGTATATAAGTATGTCACAACAACAGCAAATTTATTATTTTTCTAGGAAATTATAAATTTCGTAAGATTCTAAACGAGGTATAAATTGTATTATTTTACGACCACATTTTCGCAAATTGATGAACTTGCCGAACTCTCGCGTAAAATAATAAGTGAGTAATAACCCAACGCCATGTGCGCTCTGATTGGTTGAATAACTGTCAACATCAACCGATCAGAGAGCAGTGTGTTATTTGCCGTATTTAAAAAAACAGCGTTAAATTAAAAGATCTTCCGTGATTGGTCGAACCATTTAGAACCTTACGAACGGATATTCGTTAATTGATACATTTACCACGATATGTCACAAATTTATAAATTTGCGAAAAAATGTGGTCGTAAAATAATCAATTTATCTCTCGTTTAGAATCCTACGAAGGTTTATAAATTTCCTAAGAAATTTATAAATTTGCTGTTATTTTCCGGTGACATATATGTGAAACTTGTTGATTTCAAATCATTTGAAGAATGGGCAAAAATCCCTTTAAATCTTCTATGCTTCTCATAAAATTAAAAAATATTTAAACCTTGGCTTCGCTCGCATTAAAAAATATTCGTTTTTTTCTTAAATAAAAAGTGTATTATGAAGATCGTTCCAGTAGTTTTTGCTTGAAAGCGTAAAAAACATTTCATTTTTCATATTTATTGTATTAGTAAAAATATATTTATTAATTTCTAAGTTAATATATTATACAGGAATGTAGGGGCACATATTTACACTGACTAATATTAGGTAGTTTTGGACTATCAAAACCAACTATTTAAAAAATTTAATAGCTTAGAAGCTCAGTAGTTTGCTAGAAAAACAATAATATATTCGTGTTGTGATTAATAAATGTACAAGCAATATTGTGCCTTATGTCGTTTACTATTTATAAGTATGTAGATTTAAGTGTGTATATCGAATGGTTATAACTTATAGTGTTCAAAATGGCTGCTAAACATACCCAGTTTTCCAATTACAAGTACGACTCTGTGTCGCACAATGGCGAATTATGCTGAAGGTACAAGTAGCGGCACGAATCTAGCGCTGAACGAAACCTGCGCAGAAGTCAAAAATAAGGTATCGAGCGGACGGCGCGTGATCGTCGGGTGCGCGAGCGTTGATTGGTTCCCCATAGTGTTGTCTTTGAGCACCAATACGTCAATTACGAGCGCGATTCTACCGATGCACAGCTATTCTCGTCCAGCCCTAAACATCCGTGACGCGACCTATAATTAGAACGTGAATTACTTTTGTTTAATAATGCTCGCACAATGCGAAGCGTAGCTGTAGTTGAAACGTTCAACGTTAAGCATTAAGCTGTATAGTGTTCTCTAAATCTATAATTGGAAAAGTAGGAGAATCATAATTTCTTAGCACATTGACACTTAGAAAGAAGAGCTTCGACTAATTTTGGCTTCTCTTTTACACACTCTTGCAAAATAAAACGATGACCTCTCTCTAAAGGTCAATGTAATTTAATTTTTTAGTTTGATAAATTTAGGCGCCAATTTTAGACTGACAATGACAGTTCTGTTTTTTCTTAATGCATTTTTTTTATTAAATTGATTTATTAATTCCGTGATAATAATTTAATTTGTTTTATTTATTGACAGTTTTGCACAAAGTTCAATACTTCAATTATTGATGTAATTAATTAAAGGAAACTTTCTTATGTTAAGCCGAAATAAATTGTAATGCTTGTTCATGTCTTTTATTTATATTATTTAAGTACACTTACGAATTTACTGCCTAAATACTCTTTTTTTATATTTTTCTCAGTTATATATGCCTATGAAACTTATAAATGGCTTAGGTATATTGTAAATCATGATTTAACCTTATAAGCAAAACTTTTATACATTACCAAACTCGATAATATTTATATAGGTACCAATTTATATTAATTCTATTTGATTAATGATAACTAGAAATGCGCCGAGTAACGAGTACCGAGTATTACTTGGCTTAATTTTATTTCAACCGAGTACTCGGCCGGCGTTTAAACAAGTACAAACAGGCCTAGTTTTCCAATTATGTATAGTACTAGAGCGCATTATGCCACATAATGCGCTATATAAATGTTAAATGTTTCAACTACTGTCGGCTCACGTTAATACAGCCCTCACCCCGGTCCCCGCCCCAACCTTCCAACTACCAATCGCTTGATTGTTTGCAAACAGACATGTCACGTAATACGTTGCACGTCATAGTATATAAATAATTTAAAAAGTTTTTTAGCATTCTTGTTTTAATTATATGTACTTTAGGTTTCTTTTCTTAAACAAAATATACTCGGTCTCAAATAACAAAGATTAACCGAGTTATTCGGCCGAGTACCGAGTATCAACCGAGTACTCGGCCCATCTCTAAAGATAACCTACATGGATGCAGTAATAATCATTATGATATGTGATCAGCGCAACTAATATTGCGGGGCGATAGATCTGAGCTATTAATGCTGACTAAAAAGAATGTAACCAACAATGAATATAATCTATGACAGGTTTGACATTTACAAATTTGTTTAAGCTATAATAAAATTAATGTTTACAATTTTACATCCAAGAAATGAAGAATTCATTTGAGAGCGCTTAGTAGCGCCGTTCCGATTGCTCCAAGATTCGTCTAGGTTCTTCGTAAAGTTCACTATCACTTTACGAAGGGCAGAAAGAAATGAAGTGAAGTGGAAAAATAATAAATAAGATATGACCTAAAGGTCTTTGTTACCAGGTCATTAAATTAAATAAAAAAAAAAAATTACAATTTTACATATGTCAATGTCATATAATATAGATATATGTATTATGTTTAATTGTTTAGTGTTTACTTTTACAACGATCATTAAAAATATCTAATTAAAGCAATAAATAGTTCTACTTACTCTTTATAAACTTTTGAATGAACTTAGTAATGCGTGTAATTCAATAAATAAAAGCTTTCAGCGTAACTTTCATACATAATACTTTAAAAAATGGAGGAAAAAGACGCTAATCATATTCGGTTGTGCATGGCTTGTTTAAGCGTAGATCGGACATTGATCAAATTAAATAACGAATCTCTGAAGAAGTACTATATTGATGCTATTAAAGAAATACCTGTAAGTAGTTCTAATATCGATTTGTATCTAGTAATCGCGAAAAAGTCGTTACTTAAATTACGACTTTCTCGTGTTAAAATTTTGTTTTAACAGTGTTAATAATCAATGTTTGTTACAGCTTAATAATAATATATGTACAGAGCCTTTAATATGTTGGGATTGCGAAAGTATTTTGAGGAAATGTGTCGCCTTTCGTGAACAAGTAAAGGATTCGTATCGGATTCTTTTGACATATACGGATGAGGTAAGACCAGTCTTATTTCAGTAAAAGCCTAGTAGTTTTAACTTGAAAGTAGAGACAACAGGATCAATGTAAAAAGTTCTCGTTATATGTAGAACTAGCTGCACTCCGTGGTTTTACTTGTGATATTCCTGTTCCGGGAACAATACCGGAATGCAAAGTATCCTTTGAGCTAATCCAGGGTGGTGTCTACATACCAAATTTCAACTAAATCTGTCCAGCCATTTTTGCGTGAAAGAATAACAAACATTAATTCTCACAAACATTCACATTAATTACATTTGTAGGATTTAGTGAGGTGCTTCCAGGGATTGACTATGATATAATTAATTCATAATTTTAAATCGAGGATAATTAAGAGGGTTGAGATTGCAAGCAATGTAGGGCTGAAATGAAAGAATTTGAGAATCCTAAGAGTTGCAAATAAATACTAACAGATTTTTACTCTAGACCATCTGTGTACCAAATTTCGTTCTAATCGGTTCAGTAGTTTTAGCGTGATGAAAAGACAGACAGACAGAGTTCCTTTCGCATTTATAATATTAGTGTGGAGTATTTAGTTGATATTATATTAATCTTATAATTTTTTATTACTGCTGCGCAGTTTGGCGGAATGTAAAAACTGTTATATTATTTGGATTTTATGAAAAATATTAAACAAAAAAAATTAATAAAATTATTTCAGAATCTCCGAGAATGCCTTTTTAGTGATGTGTCGCGACCACCCAGATTAAAAGTACACACATTGGAGACTGTTTCCATAGAACCAGATGGATATCATGTTAAAATTGAATTTGATGAAGGTATTTATCATATGATAGTCCCTTAATAATTATTAACAGACGATCACGAACTTAAATTTGAATAGGCCTCAGTAAAGAAATGTATCAATTACATATCCTTTTTATATTAATTTACAATAAATTATTATGTATGTATATATTTATGGCATGTATTTATAGTATCCTATATACTGCATTCCCTTATTAATGTCCTTTTTTATAAAATGATATATATTTATTTATTGGATTAAATATATGTATATTATGTATGCATATATTTTTATATCTATACCCTGCTCAGTGTATCTACCAATAGAGAATTTCTTTACAAATTTTTATCAAAAGATTGCCTGGAAGAAATCACTTTTTAGTGATAAGGCCGCCTATAACATATCTGTACTTACATTTTAACTCTGTATTTTAAGTCTATAAGATATAAATTTAATAAAGGATAAATAAATAAAATAATTTACTAGCGAACCGCCCTGGCTTCGCTCGCATATTTTATGCATGTATTACACATATAAACCGTCTTCTTGAATCAATCTATCTATTGAAAAAACTGCATGAAAATCGGTTGTGTAATTTTAAAGATACAAAGGGCTATAGGGACAGATATATCGACTTTGTCTTACACTATGTGCACCTTCCTGGATCCTACCTCTTATTATAGACTAGCTGTTGCTCGCGACTTCGTCCCCGTCGGATCTATTTCTATTATTATGTTATAGTGAGTCAATCTTAGAAGATAGACATATACTGTCGCCGACTTTTTTTTAGATCATTTAAAGAGGAATAATTCTTTCATTCATATTTCTTGGTATCTTGAACCGTTTTCGCAGCGCACGCAAAGGAAGCCCTCAAAGATGAATAATTTTCCCCGTTTATTCCACATTTTCCATTATATCTTCGCTCCTATTAGTCGCAGCGTGATGTTATGTAGCCTAAAGCCTTCCTCGATAAATTGTCTATTCAATAAGAATTTATCAATTCGAACCAATAGTTCCTGAGATTAGCGATATTTTTTTCAGATGCCACTAAACAAACAAATGATATAAGTCCCAAATATGACTCCGACATTGACATTCACACTGAAGACATCCAAACAGTTTCTTGTGATTTCAAATCAGAGCAGGTATGTCATTCAACTATATACAGAGTATAAAAAAATTTAGTCCCAAAACTGAAATAGTATTTTTTTGCGTTTGTAGTAGTGTTGTGTGCGGACAGCGTAAACTGGTTTGTATTGGTTTTGTGCTGTTGCCACTGTCCACTATCAATACGATTTATTTATTTACTAGCTGTGCCAGCGACTTCGCCCGTGTAGAAAAGTGACTTTGGGCAGCATTTTTGAAAATGCCTAACCCGCGCTAACAAACGTTCAGCAAGTTCAATGTGATTCTTTAAATTGCCATAACTTTTTTATTTATCCACCGATTGACATGAATTAAACACTAAATGTTAAGTGAAGCTTACCACAATATATTATTAAACCCCATCTAGATAGGATAAGCCGTTTCTGAGATTAGTGTGCACAAACAAACAGACAAAAATTCCAAAAATCATTGTTTTGGGTTTTATTGCCTTAATAAAGGTCTCCTATAACATTTTTTCTCATATATCTTCCATGTACAGACAGCGACTCGTTACGTTTTTATTATATGTATAGATTTTGTTACGTAATTATTATGGTCAAAACTTATTACCTATAGCGAAACTACTATCATCTAAAGAACGACACGATATTTTATTGTTTCACGGTAGTCGCCTTGTCGTTTGCTCAAGGACGTGAAATTAAATGATTTTTTTTAATAAATTCAAAACCTTTTTCTTTAAAAAAACTTGTTTTTATTGAAAACAAAAATCAGAACGTTACAAGGGATAAGTGTTAAATTAAATAGTAATGTTAGGATATCGAAACATTTTTGTATAGGCTAGAACGATATAGTGGAAACGCGCTCTAAGATCTGAGTAATATACACAACACTACATATGCAAAAATTTCTCGAGACTAATTTCACTATAGCTAGTATAGTACGCGTCATTTATGTTTAGCGCTGAACGAGAATAGCTGCGCATCGGTAGAATCGCGCTCGTAATTGACGTATTGGTGCTCAAAGACAACACGACTGGGACAACCAATCAACGCTCGCGCACCCGACGGTCACGCGCCGTCCCCTCGATACCGTATTGTTGACTTCTGCGCAGGTTTCGTTCAGCGCTAAAGATTCGTGACGCGTACTATATCCCCCGTGATGATAGCGTAGTGCATATGACTTGATGACATGTGCATGTTGTGGACGCCAGTAAGTATGGCGACATTATATGAAACGTAAAAATCTTAAATTGTAATATGCCTATATGTTTTTAATGTATGTTATGTTGGCGACCCCTTTTATAAATCCTATTATCCTATTATATTATATTATATATTATATATTATATTATTATATATTATATACTATTATAAAGGCGAAAGTTTGTAAGTATGGATGTATGGATGTATGGATGTTTGTTACTCTTTCACGTAAAAACTACTGAATGGATTTGAATGAAACTTTACCACAATATAGCTTATACATCAGAATAACACATAGGCTACAATTTTTGAGGATTATAAAGCGAGGAAAGCGAGGGTCACAGTTTATATGAAAGTCCACGCGAACGGAGTCGCGGGCAATAGCTAGTAAATAAATAAATAAAATGACTGACCTATTTTCCGACCAGCGATGGGTACATGGTTTTTGGATTAAAAACTATTTTTCTAATATAAAGTAAATGACATAAATAAACATTATTATACACAACAATACTGAAAGTTGTAGATTCATGAATTTTGTTAGTGGTACCACCCTCGTAGGATTTCGTAGTTAATGTTAATTTAATAATATTAATTTCATTGTAAATTTTTTAGGACCAAGATATTTCTGGAGGCAGTGATAATGACTGTCTATCATTGACCAAAGTGAAAAAAAAGTCTCGAAGAGGTAAGAAAATATAACCTTAAAAAATCTCTATTAAAATCCCTAAATGATCTAAATATTTATTTATTTATACATTCGTTACATTATTAATAAATATT
>JADANM010005620.1:2830032-2841372 GCA_026213755.1 Eurema hecabe
TCGCCATTCGGCATTCACTATTCCGTCCCAGATAGCAGCAGTTGAGCACTGATAACTTCAGAATTCCAAAGTTCTGTTTTTATTGAAATTTGAACTATTGGAATTGTAGTAGGTTTTTGCAAGTCGGTCATGGTGTTGTAATTTGTGAATTGTAATTGTCGATGTGCTATATTATCTAAAAGCAAAAGAATATGGCGCACCGGCGTTTGTGTAGACATATTCTGGTTTCAACTTCCAAGGTGAAACTGGGTATAAGCTCTGTCGAATTTAAGCAACTACGTGGAAAAACTTGAATTTTATTTTTTTCGCTTCTGTTCATTTGGGAAATTCAAGGTCGTTGGCCGTTACGTAGATAGTAAAATTTTTAGTTGTTTTCTAATTTCGAAACTATAAAAAAAGTCTGCAGTTATGTTAGTATAGTAAATAGTGGTGTTTTTTGTTGATTTTCGGCTAAAGCTTGTTTATGTGTTTGTGTGGGCTAGGCGAGTCTGCTTGGTTGTGATTGTTCTTTGGAAATTCAATCCTTTGTTTTATTCTAAAAGGCTCAAATTACCGTCTTTGCCATTATATATTATGGCGTTAAGCTATGGCGAATCTCGTAAAATTGCTTTTTGTTAAAATAGGGTGCAATTCCCTTTTTGTTCGCTAGCAACTTCACATAAGTGATGGTATTGCTTTTTAATCCTAGGTCCTAGGCAAATAAATCTTCATTCAACTAGGCTACATAATATAGTAACACTTGAATGGTCACGGTACTACAAAACAATGAAAATGAAAAAATGTTTATTTTCAGCACAATGCAAAATAATTCTTTCTTAAACTAAAATAAACATTGTCATCAACAATTTGTATTGCTGAGGGAATTTTTCAGAGGCAATACATCGTTGACTTCCTTACTAGGCTCAGCCTGTATCGAGGAAGTTAATCTATATACATATTTCTTATTTCTTTCTCATATTTCTTTATAACAAAACTGCGTTTAAATTTGTAGTATTACTTCTTCCGTTTCAGAATATGATAATGTCAAAAGCCATTTCTTATATGTGAATTTTGATTTCGACAGTGATATATTTTTTATGTTACATGTTTTGGCTACTTTATTGTATATATTGTATTGTTACATGTGTGCCAATGGGTTGTGCAAATTTTGTCTTAGTATATGGAATGATTTAAATGATTAAAATTTGTTGGCAAATAAACAAATGAAAGTCAACTTTTTAGGCTGAAATGCATTGGTTATAGCGGAATTGGTAATGTTTGCATTTATTTTTTGTCGTTGTTTAGAAGCTCTTGGCTTGGTTGCAATAAGTTAGACATTACTGAGAATTTCTAGATCAGACATATTGTATATGAGGTGGTTATAGTCCCATCTTCGTGAATTCTGAAGCAACTTTTTTACCAAATCTTTCAGAAGTATACTGGGGTTCATGGAGATAATTTTGTTGCAATGTTTTTGGTTGGTCTTGTTTTAACAAAAGTGAGGAAATTTATTATATAATGGTTGTGATTCTACCATTGGTAGAGATTATAAAATATAAAGTGAAAATAAGAATCCTTAACAAAACAAAATAAAGCAGAATTTGTTTTGTTAAGGATTCTTAAAAATATAAATAAAGTTTAAGGAAAAAATTCCTACCTTATGGAATTATTAAAGACATGATTAAATACTTAAAAAAGAATAACTATTAAAATGTACCATTTTTAAGAGATTGTGAAATGAAACCTGGGTTTTTTTATATCCATGTAAGGAAACACCACCCTATGAATATTTGCAATAGGGCTGCAATTGTAGTTATATATTTTAAAACAATTTAAAAGAGCAACTTTCAGTGTTTCTTGCTGTTTCTTCTCTGTAGAAACTGCCTTCCGAATTGGTGGTAAATGTTTTGTAATACCATGAAGATTCAAATGTGTTACAATATGAAGCTTAGTTGAACAAAGATGTTTGATGTTGACTGTTGTTTAAACTGATATTGTGACCTCTCATCTCATTAGATTTTGATTTGAGAGTTGCCAGCTATTGAGATAATGCATATTAAAGTATCCATCTTTCTAAATGTAGATTTGTCGCACAGAATTTTTAAAGGATTGTGAATTTTCTTCTAGTATAGTTTATTCTAGCATTTGTTGACAAACAAGCAGTCTTGCTTTGTAATCTCTCGGTTGCATCATTTAGCAGTATATGGTTCAGTTGTTTTAGAGATTCCAATGGTGATATCTCCACAAATATAACAATAATAATAATAATAAAAATTCTTTACTGTCAAAAAGAAATACACCTTAAAACTAAACATACAGCGAAAAATGTTTTGACAATTGGCGGCCTTATATTAGTGATTTCTTACAGGCAACCAGTAGTACGGAAAAGCTGATCAATAAATTGTAATAATGTGGGTGGTGTAATTTATAAAGATAGATACACATGCATACACATATATATTATATATACAGTACACATATATGTATTATATATATACCATATATTATACGTACCATTTTTGTGAAATGTGTGAAAAAAGCTTTTATTAAGAAATGTTTCAAGAAAATTAACATTCTTTATAACATAGACATCTTAACTTAAATCTTAAAGATTCACATTGTTTAGATCAATGGCTTAAAGTTATTTGGTAATACACGAACTTAACTTTAAATGCGCGATAGAGTCATAGAGCCGTGTAATGTTCGAGAAAAGCGGTTCTAAATATTCTCGTAGTGTTTTTCTTTGGAACATCTGCTAAAAACTTTTCAACATGCTTGTGGTCTTCAATTTTCCCTGGATTTCTGCGATTACTGGTTGACACTACTGGTTTACTAGACATCAGGAGGCGTAGCACAATCTGTTTTCGCCAACCATCTTATCTTATAAACAAATATTTAATTCCAAGAGTAGCCAAGAACAATTTTTTACAGACTTGGTGACGTACATTATCAATAGTCAAGTTAGACTATCAGTTCTTTTAGATGGTCCTGGATTTTGTGTAACATTCTTTGGTACTTTGTTCACGTGACTAGTTATGAATGATATGATATGATGGCTACATTCAATGCAGAAGGCTGAGGATACTCGATGGTCACTGTATCAAATTGGGGTGGTATATGTTGCAGATCAAAGAAGTCATTACCAACTTTTTCTATAACTTGTAGATTGTGAATGTGTCTTCAATATTATCCAATTCTGTGTTCTGCTCAAAGATTGTCTTTACATCATCCTCGCTACTTATAATACTTTTTATTGACTCCCCGATGTTTTGATCATTTATTGGTGTTGCAATGGTTTCATTTTTAGTAGGAGAATGTTTTCTTTTTGATTCACATCTAAAATAAATAATAACATAAATAACAAAAAAAAACATCATATTTATAATTACTAACCTAACCCAGTTTAATTCTTTACAACTTTGTTTACGCTGTTCATGTTTTGACATCAGTCCTGATTTTTGTAATTGGGCACATAACCAATTATCACCTGAACTCAGATCACTCCAGGAACTAATTTCTTCTCCATCCATAACGCATTTCATTTATTGAGTTTCCTATAGCAATAAAATTTACTCTTGAAACACCGCCTTAGTTAAGAAAAAAATATTAGTAAACACCGCTTAAGTAAGGATATTCTTTTATCATTTATTTCTAAAATTCTCTTAATCTTCTATTAAAACTTCTTGCTTACAAATCCGTTAAAAAATCCGGTTTCGTTGAGAATCGTTAGTGGTGTAACAGCTCTCCATCCTTTGTCAATTAGTAAAGAGCTGTCAGAACCGTGATATTTGCAGTTACAAGCTGTTTGTCGGGAGATTCTAACGATCTTAACAATTTCTTTGCGATAGAACGTCTTATAATTATGGATATTCCTTTGGTCCGATGGTTGCAATTTGGAAGTGCGGAAAGAAGTAGAGTTCCACGTTAGACAATGTAGGAGGACTGTTGTGGACAGTGCAGTTGCCTAAAAATAGTAAAATTTTCCGCTTTTGTCGTTTCATGTCCCCAAAGTTCTGTCGTCATCCAAGCTTTTTTGCTAGCACGATAATCAGTTGGAAACGATTTCACTTCTTTGAAACATCGGGATTTCATTGGTTTTCCTATCACTTAGGGTTTAAGTTTGTCCGATCCATCCATATTTACTGCAAGTAAAACTGTCAACCTCTCTTTACTATGTTTTCCTCCGTGACATTTTTCATTTTTAAAAGTAATCGTCTTGTCCGGTAAAGTATAAAAATAAACTTTAACTAAAAAAAATTAACGAGAGTGGACTGTATTACGCATTACATATGAAATATGTAATACCTACCATTTAAGCGACGCCGCTTTCTGCATGTGCGGCGACGATTGAGCCCAAGTCCTTGTCGCTCCAGAATATTAGTATGAATTTTCACAGCTACCCTGTTAGTACCATGAACTGGAGTACCTAAAGCCTCGTTCATGTTTTCAACCCGCACTGTACCCTGTACAAAATGTTGGCTATGGTTTTCAGCTGAGTGGCCTTTCTGAGTATATTTACTCTGTACAAATTACTCCGTATTGCGTCTATGGCAACATGTCCCATTTACGAGTCCGGTTGAACATTTTTACTGATAATACTATCCAATACAGGGCATATAAAATTAATTGCAAAGGATGCATATTAAATAAAAATATATTAAAAGTGAAAAAATAAAGATTGGAAAAAAATTATAAAGAATGTCCTTATAATAAAGGATTATTGTACTTCTTCTTTCCAACTTTTGATTCATCAATTTGCGCAATTTTATTGGGTCAATTACACAGCCGTTAACTTTGTAACCCTGAAATCTCTGTGCAGCCTGCGTTAACTTGTCGCAACTAAAAAAATGTAATATTAATTGCAAGGTTTTCAAAATACTCAATTTAGATTTAAAAAACCAACCCCCTTTCAGGGGTGAGCTTATTACGCCACACCCCGCCCTTCGGCAACGCCATAGGTACCCAGTTTGTATTGAGAATGCCTCTCTGTATTCCATGGTATCCCACATAGGTTAGTCTTCTTGATATTATGACTCATTGGGCAGCGTCGGTATAGTGCCCTGTCCGGAGATAGGCTTTAGAGCTTAGTTCCGCGTAGCTCTGCATCGTTTAGGGCTGGCGTTTCTCTTACCACCAGGAGTGCGTCCAGCTCGTCTCCCCACTTCGTCATATTTTAACAAAAAATATGACAACGCGCCCGCTCTTCATCGCTTATACGTCTAGCATAATTCCAAATATTGAAATTACGGTATAAAATTAATTGTAAAGGATGCATAATAAATAAAAATATATTATAAGTGAAAAAAATAAGGAATAAAGAAAACTAAAAAAGAAAGACCTTCTAAATATCTTCCTTTATTATATTTCTTCTTTCCAACTTTTGATTCATCAATTTGCACAATTTTATTGGGTCCTCTGATTTTTGTTTCATTAATAATAATAATAATTTATTTATAGTTCACAATAATTTTTCATTACATTTTTGTTTTACTAAAAATAACAATACCAATAGAGTACGAGTTACAATTCGATCAAAGCTTGAATCTGCAAACCTACACTAAGTTAGCTTGTGTCGTAGGCCTGCAACCCTTCCTTTGATAAGAAAAATTATATAAATGCACAAAAGTTTTAATTTTAATTGGTTTTTTAATGCATAAATTATGACTATTCTCTATAATTCTCTACGATAATTATAGCAGTGGGCTATTGTTTTACGTGAGACATCTGGTCCTATTTTTAGAGTTTCCCTCTTCAAATCGTCATAACTTGCATATTGGCTGCAATAATCTGAAAATATAATAAATCATTTATATCTTATTATATCAAATTATATCTATTTGAAATATATACTGTTTCTTTGGTTAAACAAACATTCCTAATACAAGAATTTAGATCAAAGAACATGAATGCATCACTATGTTGATTTGTTACATTATAAAATATTTTAGTATATATCTATTAGATATAACAAACCACATATTACGAATTACATTTGAAATATGTAATACCTACGATTTTAAGCGACGCCGGTTCCTGCATGTGCGGCGACGATTGAGCCCAAGTCCTTGTCGCTCCAGAATATTAGTATGAATTTTCACAGCTACCCTGTTAGTACCATGAACTGGAGTACCTAAAGCCTCGTTCATGTTTTCAACCCGCACTGTACCCTGTACAAAATGTTGGCTATGATTTACAGCTGAGTAATAATAATATTTATTTATTTATTTTCTTCCACAAAGATACCTTAATCTATTTTACATGACAATGATGAGTGGCCTTTCGTGTTGAGTATATTTACTCTGTCCAAATTAGACTGTATTGTGTCTATGGCAAGATGTCTCTTCTTATGCTCTGCTAATTAAATGGTGCCCGTACTTTTGTTTACCATTTTCTGGAAAGAAATCTAATATTTCATACCCATGAATGTACACCTGCATATGCTCTGTGCATGTCTGACATATACAAGCCCGGTTGAACATTTTTACTGATAATACTATCTAATACAGGGCGGCTTTTATTATTTATGAGCTCTACGTACAATTGCCTCGTAAGGCGTCTCAAGCAATTAAACGACCAAGTCTGATAAAGAAGTCATCTTCAGTGATACTTCCGAGTATACAAGTGGGTTTTGTCGACTTCAATAACGTCCTCGTTGTTTTACGGTCAGGTCATGGATCTCGGCTACTTGATGACACCTCCCTTAAACACTGGCACAATTACAAAGCCGTTATCCCGTAACCCTGAAATCCCTTTGCGGCCTGTGTAAACTTGTCACGAATAAAAAAATGTAATATTAATTGCAAGGTTTTCAAAATGCTTAATTTAGATTTTTCAAAAAAAAATCCCTTTCAGGGGTGAGCGTATTACGCGACTACTCCTTCGTCAACGCCATCGGTACCCAGCTTGTATTGAGAATGTCTTTCCGGAATCTTAAAGACTTAACTTATAAAAAGATATCTACTGTCGTACTTCAAAGGACTCTTAAATTTAAACATGACTCACATTTTCAACAGTCAACCAAAATCAAAAAATTAGACTTAAGCTAAAATGGTTCTTATTGATAATAAGCTATCGTTGTTATCGGTAACGATTTGACCATCAGTTTGCAAATCAATAGAGTTATCACTCGTGGGTAGATTCAGCCAAAACTCTTTTTTTTTATATATAATAGGGGGCAAACGAGCAAGCGCGTCACCTGATGTTAAGTGATCAGCGCCGCCCATGAGCACTCGCGTTTTCACGAGTGTGTTGCCGGCCTTTTAAGGATAGGTACGCTCTTTTTTTGAAGGTCCCCAAGTCGTATTTGTTCGGGAACACTGCATGAGGAAGCTGATTCCACAGAATTCGGTGTTAACTTTAAGTCGAAGTTGATGAGCGACGCATTTGAATAGGTTAAAATCACTTCGATACGTGGACTATATTTTAAGATATATGAATATATATACAATTAATTAAAACACTAAGAGAAAATCGATAGAGGAATATGTCCGCTGCTTATCCTACCAGAAAAAACAAAGGGACTCACCTTGCTGATGGCGCCGTGTGTTGCACTGAGAGGTTGCTGGTAGACCGATTGACGATTGTCGTTCAACTAACTGGTGCAGGTCGGAGAGACGCTCCGCGACCCGTCTTACTAATTAGCTGTGACGTGAGCGCTTACGTCACGCTAGTTAAGCGCGATAGTACGCGCGCGCGCCGTTGGCGCTGTCCCCGTGTCTCCCCGCAGGTTTAACAACGGAACAATCACTTTGTTCGAGAATGTATCTATGTGTCTTACGAATAGGGCCGGTAGTAATGTACTCAACAAGGTGCTCAATACATGCAATTTAAGTACATTTGTATTCTTTTGATCGTATAGCTTTTCCAAGTTTCGAATTATGGCCTCAATTTCTTGCTTAAATTTAATTTTCTATTAAAATACCTATCGATGAAAATTCCTAAAACAATTAATAACTGCATGAATGATGCAAAGTTCCACTCGACATTTCTCGCATGATATGAACGTGTTTCCTTTGCAACCGAGATATTTGCATCGCTGTTGTTTTTTTTTTCAATCCAAACAGTAATATGTTCAAATCCATCGCGTCTGACATCACGAGGAGGCAGGACTGTTATATTAGGCTTCTTTCTTCTTTTATCAATTTCATCAGATAAACTTGGTCTACCTCTCTTTTTGGTTATAGATGGCCCAAACATTCATAAAAATTTCCTACTTCAAATTTAAAGTCTTTCTGTGTCAATGGCCTAAGAAGGGGCTTCTAAGTCTATAATAGGTTACTGTAAGTTTGTGTTTCCAGTAAATGGAAAATGAGGTGAATGAAAATATGTTTTCTTGCAAATAAACCTTCTTTTTTACGCTTGTAGAATACAAGAATTTGCAGCACTCTCAAATAATGATGACTGTAATACAAATGAAGGACGTAACCGAGGGAACTACAATTATATATTTTACCCAAAATATTGCTAATAATAATAAATATAAATAGATAGATAGATAGTTAAACTTCAGGAGCAGCGGATAGATTTTTTAAAAATGAAAACGCCTTTGAATATGTTAAAATCACTGTTCGGGAATGTTTCTATGTGTCTTACGATTAGAGCCGGTAGTGATGTACTCAACAAGGCACTCAATACATGCAATTTAAGTACATTTGTATTCTTTTGATCGTATAGCTTTTCCAAATTGCGATTTATGGCCTCAATTTTTTGGTGTAGTGATGTAAATGATATGATAATGTCTCTGCCTGGTTCTCGTATGGTCAACGTCCTATGACATGAACACCTAACCTAACTACTACTCTAACCAGTTTGGTCTACACATACCTGGGTGTCGTTGAGATACTCAAAAAATTTACGTATGGTAGCTGTCAAATTAAAAAGTTAGACAATGACATTTGTCGATAAGTGTAGTAAATAGAAACTAATCATGGGATATTTTGGTCGGTCGTTTCATCGTCAACATAAGCACCGTGATATCATATTTGTTCATCACTTCAATTATGGTTAAGCTGCGCGAGATCTTATTAAACAAATATTTTATTATTTATTTTATTTACTCACAAACCTCATAAGTTTTGATTACGACTGTGGCAGCTTTACTTCGGATGAATTGGTGTATATCTAACCAACTCTTCCACTGTGCCATACTTTCGTCTAATGAAATATTTTGTGATAAAATATATAACTTTTGGAACCGCTGATTAAGATGATCTGCAACAAGCTCTTCAGCCTTCATCTGCAAAACTGTATGTTTCTCCACCTCATCTGTTGAGGGCTGTGGCACTAATTTATAAATTTCTGCTATGAATCGATCATTCAGAGCCTTCAGATTGCTTGAAGCAATGCAGGCTTCTTTTTTTCTATCTTGTTTTCCATTAGGTCTTGTAAAATAGTTTGACCAGAGTTGATATGTGCATCTACTGAATTATTTAATTATTTCCTCCATTTTGAAGAGCGAACACAACTAAGAATAAAAGACAGAAAAAACAGACCTTTAATGTTTGTTCGAACTGAAACAAAAAAAACAAATAATCACTGCACAAAAATTTTATACGCCTGTATACGCCCACAATAATAAGATGGCTAAGCTCTATACACGCTATTTCTATTATATATCCGTTCAGCAGAAAGGCTCACTATATCTTTGCGTTCTTTAAATTTTAGGAATTTTTTTATTAGAATTAAAGAGCCGCCCCTAATGGCATTTTATATGCTGAACGAACTTGCTATCTGGTGTTCATTGAAATTGAAAGTGTTCATGTGATCTGAACCAATTTTCAGATATGCAAATAATATCAATGTTAAATTGTTGTACCTTGTAAATTTTGATGCACCAGATTAATCAAATCGCTTTTATTTATATATATTCTGTCTATTTGAGTCTATCAAACTAATGGTAGGATTTTGTACGTTTGAATTTAAGCTAGACTCATTTCTGCAAGAGATGTCCTCCATTGTTTTATTATCTAATTTAAATAAATATTTGGAACATATTCCAAATCGTTAAAACTATGACTAACATTCTGCTTAACCCGGCGTCATGGGGGTGGAAAAGTGTTACACGGACGTTGGGGTGGGTCTCACCGACCCGTTCATTAATGTCAAATTTATTCCAATACTTTGTAAATAATTAAGTTAATTTTTATTCGTGTTTAGTTTTTTAGGTAATTATGTAAAAAAATGAAACACAAATATCATATTATATTATGATTTAATTATATTTAATAGAACTTTCAAAAAAGAACGACAAATGTGAACAAAATTTTTCTCTTCTACTTAAATGTAATTATATTAATAATTAACAATCAGTCTTAATGTTTTAATGGAACTTTTAATAGGAAACTAAATTAACTTTAGAAAAAAAAAGAAATAATCACTCCAAATCATTATCTTTGGTACAGTCAGCACAGAAAGGTACTATATGTTCTACACAAATATATTTGCTGCAACTCTCGCAGGTGTAGTTTGTCTTACGGTCTTTCTTGGCCAGCCAAGAAAATATTATAAAGTGAAACACTGAAACCAAAAGGTTTCTGGACATTGAGATAAGATGCTAAAATTATTAATTTACAATTTTTTCCCTAAAGTTACATAACATAAAGCACACAAAAAATATTTTTGACATTAACGGAACATAGTATGCATTGACATCAGTTTTAAAAATTTTATATGTTTTTATCAGACCTATTAAACGTTCAATATGTATTCGATTAGCAGCTAATTTCTGGTCATGTTTTAATTTGATCCCAGGTAATTGAGATAAACCTTTCAAAAAATTTGGCACAAGTAATGTAACATCTCTAGGTGCTAACAAATCTTGAATGTTAAATCCCCGATCTGCCATGATTCCATCACCTGGATTACATTTTTGCATAAGATTACAGCGCTCTATGATTTGCCTGTCACTAGTTGATCCTCCATATCCTTCTGAACAATATGACAGTAGTCCACCAAAAGGTGCCAAGTGTGTCTGGACACACCTTTTGCGAACATTAGCCTTTTTTGCCGGAGGTTCCCCTGAAGATTCACCAACAAATTTCTCAATTTTCTGTCGCAACTCACGTGGAAGCTGTGATACATTTTGGCGAAGTTTTAGGTGTTCCATGACAAGGCTGAGACCTAGATTTTTCATAAATCGCCTTCGTTTTGTTTTTGGACAATTATTATTTATTTTGTTTATTATTAGGCCATTAAAGGCAGCTATGTTCAACGAGGCATAAAAAATTGTCAACAGCCACCTTTTAGAATTACGACCTACGTCGTACGTAGCACATAGTTCGTCGGCTACATCCACACCACATTTTGTCGTATTATAATATGTATTTATTTCAGGTTTTTGCCGTTCTCCTGTTGTTTCGTCAA
>JADANM010005620.1:2881109-2892903 GCA_026213755.1 Eurema hecabe
TACGAGGCTTTATAAATTTCCTAGGAAATTTATAAATTTCCTGTTGTTATTTTCCGGTGACATATATATTTTGTCATTAATAAAATAAAATACGTACTTTTACTTGTATGTATTGTTATCATAATTAAACTTAGTATTTATCTATGACCCCTGCGTCAGAAAGAGAATCTGAATTCTCCCTTGCTAGCCACACTAGGTTATAGGGAATTTACCCAGAAGAGGAACAGATATTCTGCGTCCACTAACACTTGAAGCTACTATACAGTCTGTTACAAAACAAGTGTCCTTATTTTGATATTGTTTTGAAAAAAAAATTCCAAAAAAAGTGAACTATGAAAATTGCAAAACTTATATGGCAACACCGTCTCGCGTTCACGTGCTCTGCTAGCTATAGGGTCTAGGTACCGTACGTGAGTTGCCAGCATTTGTGAATTTCCTTGAATTTGTGTTAATTTTTCACTAGACACATAATCTTTAAAACTTTATTGCATTGATATTTTTAGATTTTTTAATTTTTATTTTATTTTTTTCGAAAAGGTTTTTAGATAGAGAATATTACCCTGCAGGATCGGACACATGTGCTGTAACACACTGTATAGTGTATACCGCCTTATTATAATCCCCAAGGAAGATCATTGACCAATCTCCCGACTCCCATTGATTAAGCTAAGGGTACGATAATTACAGGCTATTGTCTCCAAAAAATATCGTAAGCGCGATTCAGGACAGCGTACAGTATGCAATAAAATTTGAACATAGGCAAAATAGAATCAAAAGAACCATAGAAAACGCAAAATAAAACCAAAAACAATTTATGCGTCTTAAATTTTTTCTGGCTACTGAATACCATAGATCAATAGTCTAGAATACAGATTATAACAGAACCATAGATAAAATAAGACCATAGATAAAAAACACTTACGGCTAGTACAACCGCGCACGCTGAGAGACGCATGGTGTGTGGCCAGACAAAGTCCTTAATCCACTGCAGTCAACGATGTGCTAGCGCCTTTTATACAGCTTAAAACACTTGTGTCAACTCAACTAATAAGCGTCTAATTGCGTAGGAGTTTTTGAGTTTTAAAATAAATTTATTTTTGTTTGATTTAAGCCCCAAATCGAGGTACTTTGTTTGTTAATTATATAGAGTACTAGTTACCCGCGTATTTCTCGTTCCCGGGGTAATACCGGGATATGAAGTATCCTATATGTTAATATAGGGTATCATCTACGTACATACCAAATTTCAGCTGAATCGGTTAAACGGTTTTGCGTGAATGAATGACAAACATACATCTGTATGTAGATTCTCATGAACCTTCACATCTATCTATATTTATATATATATACTAATATATATAACTGAAAAGTTTGTTTGTTTGAACGCGCTAATCTCAGGAACTACTGGTTCGAATTGAAAAAATCATTTTTTATTGAATAGACAATTTATCGAGGTAGGCTTTAGGCTACATAACATCACGCTGCGACTAATAGGAGCGAAGATATAATGGAAAAACAAATCTACGGAGACGAAGTCGCGAGTAACAGCTAGTTTATAGTATTTGTAGAATAGGATTAGAATTAAGTCAGAAAACTGAACCCGTCGCTAGTGTCCCCCGCGGTTATAGCGTAGTGCATAGGACTTGATACTGACGGAGATTGATGAAAAGATGAAAGGGTTCCACTCCAGAGTTGTCAAGCTCTGCGAGTATTGCGAGTAGGGCGATGACCACTTACCATCAGGTGGCTCGCCTGCTCGTTTGCGCCTTACATCTATACATATAATAAAAACGTAACGAGCCGCTTTCTGTACATGGAAGATATATGAGAAAAAATATTATAGGAGACCTTTATACATCTAATAGAATCTAAAACAATGATTTTGGTTTTTTTTTCTGTTTGTTCGTGCACGCTAATCTCAGAAACGGCTTATCCTATCTAGATGGGGGTTTCAATGATATATTGTGATAAGCTTCACTTAACATTTAGTGTTTAATTCATGGCAATCGGTTGACAAATAAAAAAGTTATAGCAATTTAAAGAATCACGTTGAACTTGCCGAACGATTGTTGGCGCGGGTTGGGCATTTTCAAAAATGCTGCCCAAAGTCACTTTTCTACGCGGGCGAACTCGCGGGCTCAGCTAGTATTAATATTAAAAATGTGAAGGTGTATTTGTTTATTTGTTTGTCCTTCCTCTACGCCGTAGCTAAGCAATCAATCGACCTGATTTTTGGCATACGGTTAGTTGAAAATATGGAGAGTAACATATGCTATTTTTTAACTGGAAGTCGCGGGAAACAGCTAGTATGTTATAAAAAAAAGGTTTTTGAAAACTTGTTCGCTGTTTTAAATTTAATAGCTATTTCCTGAACAGTGGATAGCTACGCGAAAAGTAAGTTGGTTGCTTGCCGTTTATTTAAAATACATAGTTGTTTTGTAGATTTATTAAGACAGATCCATACTAATATTATAAATGCGTAAGTAACTCTGTCTGTCTGTCTGTCTATCTGTCTGTTACGCTTTCACGCCAAAACTACTGAACCGATTGTAATGAAATTTGGTACACAGATGGTCTAGAGCCTGAGATAAAACATAGGCTACTTTTTAACTAAAAAAACGGTTATAAGGGGGAGAAAGGGGAAGTTAAAGTTTATATGAAAGTCCACGCTGACGGAGTCGCGGGCAACAGCTAGTAATAAATAAATTACTGCCTGTATTAGAAGTACATAAAACCCCGACAAAACGCAAGCAAACTGAGCGTGTAACATTCCTGTCACACCTAACATGAATGTGGTCATCGGCGCCCAACAACACCCGCGGTACTTGACAGCTCTGGAGTGGAACCGTCCTTTTAAAGTTTATAAAATATCTCTGTCTTCTTATCTATGCTAGATAAGAAAATATTGGTCTTCAAGATTTAATTAGGATCTTAAAAGTCTCAAAGAATCTTCCTAAACAGTTTTTAAAAAAAAACTAGCGACCCGTGCCCTCTTCGTCGAGCATAATGTTATCAATCCTTTTTTATATAGCCTATGACACTCAGCAATAATGTCGTTTTGTATCGGTGAAAGAATTTTTAAAATCGGTTCAGTGGATCCCGAGATTACCCCTTACAATTTAACAAACAGACAATCTTTACTTCTTAATAATATAAGTATAGATTCCGAAGAGCTTTTAGGAACTGAATAGATTTTTGATGAATAGTTTAAAAGCCATGTCACTTTTTATTTTAAGAGCCACTATAAACTATAGTATAAAGTAAACATTTTTCTAGAGAATTCTCATACGAACTTCATGTTATATGTCGCAGGCGGATTTTAAAGCTGAGTAATAAAGTTTTTTTTATAAAGATAGAAAAACTATGACAATGATACAAAACGGCCCTGTTTTGTAAAACGGCTAGCCGTAATGTAATACAGCGGATTATACAATCGGCCTGCGACATATATACCAAATCCAACTAATATTATAAATGTGAAATGTGTGTATGGAAGTATGTTAGTTATTCTTTCAGGCAAAAACGGCTCGACAGATTTAGTTGAAATTTGGTTTATAGATAGGTTATCATATAGGATACTTTTAGCCCTGGGAACGGGCCAGTTAATATATATTTCTACTTATATTTACAGCTTTTTAGTAAAAAAATGCCTTCATTTAGAATTTAGTGCTCTTTTCTTATTTTATCATATACGTATAGTTGCTTGGAGTCTTTATTCTTCTGTATTTCTCTTTTCTATATATTTTTGTTATGTAATAAAGAATTTATACAAAATAAATATCGCCTACGTTTATTCTAAAGAAGAACCACATTTTCACGATGATCGGTTTAGTAGTTTTTATAATATTACTAGGCGCGCCCCGCGTTTTGATACGCATTTACCAGTATTATACACTTAAACGCATCAAAGCAAAAAAAACTTTTGGCTAGTTTTAAGCATTAATAGGGACAGATAGAAGAAAACAACTTTGTTTTTGTGTCTGTCTGTGTAGTCTGAACAAGGCAACGTAGCTCCAAAACTGATGATCCAATTATAACACGGTTTTATTGTTTGAAAGGTATATCCATCGAGAGTGTTCTTAGCTATGTTTGGTGGAAATCAGTTCAGGTCTTCAAGGTCATCAGGTCGTTTGTTAGTTGTGATAGGAATGTTACACGCTCAGTTTGCTTGCGTTTTATAGGGGTTTATGTATTTCTGATACAGACTTGTATGATATACTAATCTATACAAATATATTAAGCTGAAGAATTTGTTTGTTTGTTTGTTTGAACGCGCTAATCTCAGGATCTACTGGTTCGAATTGAAAAATTCTTTTTTCATTGAATTGACCATTAATCGAGGAAGGCTTTAGGCTACAAAACATCACACAGCGACTAATAGGAGCGAAGATATTATGATGGAAAATATGGAATAATCGGGGAAAATTATTCATCTTTGAGGGCTTACTTTGCGTGCGCTGTGAAAACGGTTCAAGATACAAATATAATATGTATGAAAGAATTATTCCTCTTTAAATGATCTAAAAAAAGTCCGCGACAGTATATGTCTATCTTCTAAGATTGGCTCACTATAACATAATAATAGAAATAGATCCGACGGGGACGAAGTCGCGAGCAACAGCTAGTATAATAATAAAAGAAATCTCTAAGGATTACAAATAACATTATACCTAAAGTTTTAACTAATAATTAAAAATGACGATATTTCGTTAAAAACGTGTTTTCGTTAAAAAATTTACTTAAGTTAAAAAAACACGTGTTTGTAGCTACACAGCCTTGTATTTAAACATTATTTGAACGAATTATTACGATCAATGCTTCATCTATTGTTGAAAGCACAATGCGTATTATAAAGTTAATATTGATTTTAAACGAAAATATATATTGTTTTGTCTGACGTTTGTTATAATTAATAATATTAAAATTATTCAGTTTGCAAACAGATGTTTGCTTTTAGGGTTCCGTAGGTTAAAAACGGATTTTTGAAAGGACTAGCTGACCCGTGCCCACTTCGTTGGACATAATGTTAACAATCCTTTTTTTATATAGCCTATGACACTCAGCAATAATGTGGCTTTCTATTGGTGGAAGAACTTTTTAAATCGGTTCAATAAATCTCGAGATTACCCCTTACAATTTAACAAACACACAAACTTTACTTCTTTATAATATTAGTATAGATTTAACAAGATGCCGTTGTCCGTCCGTCTGTGAGAAAGCTGTGCTAGTTTTTCAATTATAGCATTGTTCCGCATTGTGCGGAATGATGCTTAACGTTGAATGTTTCAACTACATCTTTCTTGATTCATATATCGAGAACATTCAAAAGTACTAAGTAGTGCTTTCGCTGGATGCGTGCAATTACATGTGCAGTGACAGACAATTTACAGATGTTTTTATTTAATTTGATATTGATCTAAATGTCGCACAATGCTCTGTAATTGAAAAACTAAGATACACCTAATTTTTCAATGAACCGTGGTTGTTGGTTGATTTTTACAGATGTAAGCTATGTCTATCTATACTCTTTACTAATATATAAAGCTGAAAAGTTTGTTTGTTTGTATGTTTTAACGCGCTAATTTCAGGATCTACTGGTTCGAATTGAAAAATTCTTTTTTTATTGAATAGACAATTTATCGAGGAAGGGTTTAGGCTACATAACATCACGCTGCGACTAATAGGAGCGAAGAAATAATGGAAAAACAAATCAACGAGGACGAAGTCGCGAGCAACAGCTAGTATATTATATAATACTTAGTGCAACAGAATAAAACTTTATTTTAAGGAGCTTCCAATTATCACGTCTATTCCCTATTATAAATGCAAATAATTTAACTATGTATTAAGAATTAAAAATCCTTCATTTGTCCGTTTTGGCTTGAAATTTTTACCCGCAACAGATAGACAATTAAAAAATCACAGAAGATAGATATTTACATAAAAGTTAGTAGTAAATTTTAAATTCGATTTAACAACAGAATAATCCGTATAATTTTAAATTGTTATTGGTCCATAACGGAACCCTTTGTGCGTCAGTCCCACTCGCCCCTGGCCGTATTTTATGCCTGCTATCAAATAAAATTCTCCACTTTATACTAGTACTAGCGATTCGCCCTGGCTTCGCTCGCATATATTATGATATATCCTATGTTTTAAGTTGGATCAAACTGAACACGGTGTGCTAATTTCATTTAAAATCGGTTCAGTAGCTTAGGTGTCGATCGCGGACAAACAACGCGACACGTAATTTATAGATATATATTATTAAGAGGGTGTTTACAAAATATTTGTACAAAAAATTGGATGGACATCACTATGACAAAAGTGAAAGATAAAAATACGCCTGCCTTTAAACTTAGCAAATTGAAACTTTCATAGTCCATAAAACGTATAAAATAGTTATATGTACCACAGGACTCTTAACTTTTAAGTCTCAACACAGCGCCATCTAGTCCCTCGCTAAGCAGAGCTTGTGTTATACCAACTTTATAACAGACCCATTACCTATACATACTTTTCCTTTGGTAATACATACATACAATGAAAACTATTAATTTCGCTCTTCCGAACGATCTCTCCTGAAATTTCCTACTCACAAAACTAAATTCTTCACGAACTCTTTTACTGTCTCAGCTATATCTTTATGGAATTCTTTGCCCCTCAATATTAGGCAAGCCAAAACTCTGAACACCTTCAAAAATCTTGTCCATAAACACTATATTTGTACTGCTTTTAACTCAGCCTTGTCCTGAATATAAATGTATGTTTATATTATGTACTAGCTGTGCCCGCGACTTCGCCCGCGTAGAAAAGTGACTTTGGGCAGCATTTTTAAAAATACCTAACCCGCGCCAACAAACGTTCAGCAAGTTCAACGTGATTCTTTAAATTGCCATAACTTTTTTATTTATCAACCCATCGACATGAATTAAACACTAAATGTTAAGTGAAGCTTACCGCAATATATCATTGAAAACCCCATTTAGATAGAATGAGCCGTTTCTGAGATTAGCGTGCACAAACAAACAGACAAAACTTCAAAAAATCATTGTTTTGGGTTATATTGCTTTAATAAAGGTCTCTAATATATCTTCCATGTACAGACAGAGACTACGTTACGTTTTTATTATATGTATGTATGTGTTTATAACGTTTATATTTCTGTTGTTTTATTTATTTCCAATGGTTGCCTGGAAGAAATCACATACTAGTGATAAGGCCGCCAGTTACTTATATAAAATAGATTAAGACTGTCTAATTCTGATGTAACAAAGTACTAATAAATAAAATAAATAATACAATACATAGCAACACCCAGACTTCGGCAAGATACAAATGTAATTTCTATTATTTTGATATTTTGGCAACACCGAGATATAGTGTCCTGTGTTAATCCAGGGTATAATTTACCTACCTTCAACCAAATCAATTCAATAGTTTCGGCATGAGATTCAGCCAGTAACATGACTCTTCATTTTGGTCGCGATCGGGTAAAAATGAAACCAACAAATTTTAATCGAACACTTTATTTTTTTTATTTTAAGTAGCTTTAATACAAAATTTTAATATAAATTTACTTTATCGAACTAGCTGTCGCCCGCGACTCCGTCCGCGTGGTCTTTCATATGAATTTTGACCCCCCCCCGTTAAAGTTTTAATTATTTCAAAGGTGTTTCTGCTTTTCCGGGCGGTGACAGATCCTAGGAACCAAAAACCATGAAAATTGCTCTAGCCGATCTCGAGCTATATGATGATAATGATTGCATAGTTTTAAAGATCTAAGGATACATACATACAGGAAACACAAAGACACTGCATAATACTATGTAGCTTTCAACATTCAATATCACTTATCAATCTTATATATAAACATGAATCGCAAAATGTGTTGGTAAGCAGAGAGTAAATTAAATAGAGAAGTAGAATATTCCTGGATGTACGAGGATAGTTCTTAAAATAAAAGGGTAGGTGCAGGGTATAAGGTTCCATATAAAATAAGTACACTTCATGAAGTCGCATTGGGTCAACTAGTTTAAAATAAAAATTACTTATATATTAAATTTGACAAATATACAGTATTTTTTTATTCGAAATTAAAAGATATAACAAACGTTCACTTATTTAAGACTTCAAAATTTTCTCTTTCTAATCAATTAACAATAGATAGGAAACAAAAGTAAGTAATTTTAAAAAATAATGAGTCTGTCTCTGATAATAATAATATACAACGTGTAACAGAAATGCGTGGTCATATTTAAGAATCGCAAAGAATACCTAGTTTTAAATTAATGTATTAAAAATTCATTTAATTTCAACTATTTATAATCAAGCTTTTTATTTCTATTGATATTTTATTTCTATTGACCAGCATAACAATTTCTAAATTTATCGACACTACGACATCATTTTGGAGCTATCAGCGAGGCAGTAGAGGTACGTGTTTTAACTCCAATGACAGTTTAGAGGAAGTAGGTCAAATATGGCCCTTTGACTTTGAAGTGATGTTAAACTTTTTTTTTATTACCACATTATTGATTTTTCAAGTCTGTTTAATTTAATGCGTTGACTATATAGACTATATGAGCACCTGAACGTCATGCAAAAATATGATCACACACTTCTGTTACACATTGTATAACATCCATATTTCAGTTTTGCCAACATAACAAGACTTCTGAGATATAGCGCATTAAAGTTACGGAGTGGGCGCTGATGACGTCACAGCTTAGTAGAAAACGTGCGTAGCACTGACGTCATGCGACTTTTCAAATCTATGTATCTATTTTTATTAATGTATCTGAACTTAAATTTATTTCATAATCATCAATTACAAAAGTCGGTTAAAAATCGGAAAATCTCCTATCTACAAGATTTAAATAACCCAAAAATTTGCAACTATTATTTTTCATTAATCTATCTGACGGACTTAAAATTCTTTTCTAATCACTGTCTGAATTGAAAAATCTTCATTTTGAAGTCGGTTAAAAATCAGAATAACTTTTGTTGTCACAATCTCCATTCAAAACTCTCCTACTTTTTGAAGTTGGTTAAATCTCTACCTCCAATAGATAGAATTTCAATAGGAATATAACTAAAACCCAAAAATTTGCTTCTATTATTTTTCATTCATCTTTCCGACGGACATTAAATTTATTATTTCTCTAGTCATTATCCCAATTAATGAAACAAATTCCACAGCTAACTCTCAATAAACTTCCGACTATACCCTTT
This sequence comes from Eurema hecabe, assembly GCA_026213755.1. Lineage (NCBI taxonomy): Eukaryota > Metazoa > Arthropoda > Insecta > Lepidoptera > Pieridae > Terias > Terias hecabe. Next base: position 2,890,344 of record JADANM010005620.1, read on the forward strand.
TTTTTCACTCAGCTGACTTTCCCATGACTTTGCAACGGTACAGTATAATTGCATAGCTGCTTTTGCGTCTTCTACAGAACTATGTTCTCCGTGTTGAATGTCAATGCCTAGTATTTCTTTAGCCAGCCGTTTGAGTGATGGTGTACTGCCTTTGGTGATCTGAAATGAGAAATTAATAGCTGAGTAAATATTCACTACTTGGTATATTAGCGACCTGTCCCGGCTTCGCTAGCATATATTATGCATGTTTTATACATATGACGTCTGACGTCTGATGACCGCTTGGCTCAGTGGTAGCACAACTGCTTTTTGCGCAAAGGGTCGTGGGTTCGATCCCCACACTGGAAAAATATATTTGTAATTTACATTTGTATTTTTCTGGGGTCTTGGTGTTGCTATGTATGTATTTACATAAGAAAAGTATGTATATGTAATTTATTCTGTTATCTAGTTGCCATAACACAAGCTTCTGCTTAGCTTGAAACTAGATGGCGCTGTGTATTAATCTCCTGAAATATTATTAATTAGTTATTATTATTAATATTAATATTAAACCTTCCTCTGGAATCACTCTATCTTAAATTTAATTTAAAATTGGTTGAGTAGTTTAGGGATTCAATTGTGGCAAACAATATGACACATTATTTATATGTATATGTTGCAGGGGGATTGTATAATCCGCCGTATTACATTATGGCTTGCCATTTTGAAAAAAAGGGCCTTTTTGTAATGCAGCGGTTCAACGATCAGCCGTATTATCATTGCCTAGTTTTTGTATCATTATAAATTCTTATATTCTTATTATTTTAGTATCATTGTCATAGTTTTTGTATCATTATAAAAAAAACTTGATTACTCAGCTTAATTTTTATTAAAGATGAGTTAATAATTTTTTTTTTACTTATCCGTTTTTTTACTTATCCGCATTCAATATGGCCGCCGAACTTGAACTGCCGCATTACAAAACGGCCTTGTTTTTAATAAAGAATATTCTCTCCGAATGGCTAGTAGAACATTTTAAGAGAGTAGAGGTACTTGAGTATGTTGATTGAATGTTATTATAGATTTGTATCTAGCCTGAACAGACGGGCGTGGAATTAAAATGATAGAAACTACTAACCTTCCTAAAAGGTTTATATTTCGATGTGTCTCTTATATTTTTCTTCGGATGCGAAAGGAATAGAACGCTAAGATCAGTCTTTAGCGAATGGCCTACCAAAACACGTCCTTTTAGTATTTCCGACACTTCTTTCTGTACCACGGTAAAATCTTCGCCGTTAAGCAAATCCTCCTTTCTAACACCACTAATCTTAGTTCTATAGTCTACCACCTCTTCGCGCGCTTTCACAAATTTATCGTAAATGCAATTTCCAAATTTATTTACTAACGAAATGCGTGCTAACATGTGATCGTCACCATTATAGCCGATACCGACCATTTCACAGTCCATAGCTATAAATTTTGTTAAGTTATTCCTTTTATCCTCTCTTACAGCTTTATTAACGTCGTTAGAGCTAGCTACTTCCTTATTTTTATCTATATTTAAAGTTTTTAGTCCATTCTCGACATTTCCATCGACAACCTGGTGTTTATTTTTCTTCTTTCTTTCCCGCCTAAATGTACCGGTAAAATGCTCTTTTTTAACTGTTTCAGCTGGCGTTTCACTCTTTTTGTCCATTAAAGACGTGAACTGCAATAATTTCTGCCAGTTTGCATCGATAACACCTCTTTTTACAATTGTTTGGTTAGGTTGGTCAGCCGTGTACCTTTTACGTTTTTTCGAATTTTCAACCATGTTAACATTGAAGATTTGTTTATATATAGTTATTAGTACATAATAAACAAATAAGAACACACTGTAAAGTGAATTAAGCACGAAATCGATTAATATCACCAATGAAATTAAGAAGTCGTTTAACGAATATGACATTTATTTTGACAACAAACCCGCATGGCATTAATGAAGCTTCTATAGTCTCCGCCACTTGACAGTTTATACAAAAAATTAAAATTATACACCATGAATAAATTAAACTCAATATTATTTTATATATTTAATTATCATATTTTGAAGACACTGTGGTGTTTAAATCTTATTTTCATAAATATAATATTAGAATTTCACAACCACATTAGTTTCAGTGATTATCTACATATTATACTTGAATTTATTTCAAATGTTTGAATGTAAAACTATCTAAACTTCATCTCTAAAAGTGAAGAATTATGCAATAAAAATATATTATTAAAATCGTAACGTTACTGTTGTAATTTTATTTTACATCTGCGTAGATTATCTGTAAACTTCTGTCAAAACATGACACTGAAATGTCAATGCTTATGACAATTGACAGCTGACTATCCATCAATTATCAATATTTATAATACATTGCCGAATTCTTATAAGATAAATAATGAGTTTCTTATAATAAGCAGCAATCTACAAAGTATTACATGTAACGAGTATTACACAAGAATGTAAATAAACAAAAATGTCGCGAAATGTCAAAACTTAGGCCGACGTGTATTAAAGTGTGGTGGGGTACTATGAAAATGTTCG
>JADANM010005620.1:2906758-2919156 GCA_026213755.1 Eurema hecabe
AATTATTTTTAATTATGATAGACTTGTAATGGCTACTTTATATTTTCAAATGTATATTGTAAAATTTTAATCATGATTATTTCCTAAATTGTTATTTTAAAACCTTCCAAGACCAAAATTTATAAAAAAAAATTACTTTTATTTAGTAAACTTACGATTTACTCCGGCTTTGCTTATCTGTATTATATGCATACATATAAACCTTTTTTGAATCACTCTATCTATGAAAAAAACAGCATGAAATTAGGTTGCGTAGTATTAAAGATCTAAGCATACGTAGGGACAAACAGACAGCGGAATGATTTTTTTATACTATGTTTTAAAAGTAAAAAGTTGTTTGAAAAAATATTATTTAAAAGACTGACGCCATTTTTGTTTAAAAATAGTAACTTCCCGCTCTTTGTACACGTCAAACTAGTTTTTTTAATATGATTCAGTAATATAGAATTTTTGTTTGATTTTCTATTGGTCTTGAAAGAGTACAATTTTAATGGTTTTCTAAAAAAAACTTATGTATATTATCTATGTATTCGTTTTCCAAATTTGTCTAGTCAGAAAATCACAAGATAATCGATCTCAAACGAACACACAAAAAATCTAATAAATATATTATTATATGTATATTATATGTATATTCATAGAATAATCCCTATACCTACCTAAGTATGAGCACGCAAAGTGAAGCCATTTTAATGTAGACAAATTCGTCTACTTACATAGAACGTCGACGCAGTGCATTGAAATCGATAAGTTTTTCGTAGATTTAAAATTTTCCACATTTATAGGGTAAATTTATTATTAGCAGCAACATTATCGGTGTGCTCGTGTGCGTGTCATCGAGTATAAGAACGTGCTGTTAACACCTACATGTATACAGTTGTGGCTTCACTTACGACGACTAACAATATTTGAGGCATAAAATTAACAAATGGTCTTATTTAAATTGACCTTAATTTCGCTTTTCCTGTGAGCTATGAAGCCATTCTTTTTCAAAATTATAATTTCCATGCCTCATATCAACATTTTTATTTCAAAATTTGGTGATAGGGTAATATAAAAAATATTGAAAAGATGCATTAAACATAGATTTAAACGCATATGCCCCGTTAAAGGAATTTTTAAATTACCCTCTCACCAATGATATTATATAATAGATATGTTATACCCATACAAATCAACCGACAAAAGTGTTCCGCACAGCAGCGGCAGCACACATACATACAAGTCACAACGATAGAAAAGAGATAAATGATAAAACCACCAAGAAATGGTTTTAAAAAGAGATAGTTTTGTCAGTTGCGCGTGAACGCACCGACAACCAATCAACTAAAGTTAAGACGTCCTAATTGGGATGTTTTGCGTCTTCAAACTTTGTGCTTATAAAATATCTATTTAATATAATATCATTGCTATTCCACAGAGCGGCGTCAAGTAACATAAGTCAAGTCATTTAGTTTCGTTCGTTCAGTAGGACCCTATACTCCCAATTATTCCCACTATATTCCCGTCAATGACATTCCCTTCCCTTCCCTTTTCCCTCTGGTGTTCTTTAAATCCCTTCCTTGATATTTTTTAAGTAATTTTAAAGTTTATCGTCATATTATATCTAGTGTTACATTTAATAGAGTTAAATGCTTTCTAAAGTTGTAAACAACTTAAATTCCATGTACTTAATTAGTTTTTAGTTCGTATGTATGCATGTTTCTTGTATATCATATCACTAAACCGTTTTAAACGGACCGTTTTGTTTAATGTATGTAGTAGAAAATAATTTGTTGTATTTTTTTAATTTTATTATGAGTACATAGGGAAATGCTTGTATGATATATACAGTGTGTGACAAAACAAGTGTCCTATCCGAAAACCTCTTATTCTACACCGGTAGTAGGTCCTTATTTTGCTATCGTTTTAAAAAAATAACACAATTAATTTTTCCAAACAAAAAAAAATAAACTAAGTAAAATTGCAAAACTTACACGGCAACACCGTCTCGCGTTAACGTGCACTGCTAAAGGGTCTACGAACCGTACGTGAGTTGCCAGCGTTTGTTAATTTCCCTGAATTTGTGTAAATTTTTCACTAGAAACAATCTTTAAAATTTTATTGCATTGTTATTTTTAGATAATTTTTTTTTCTTTTATTTTATTCGAAAAGGTTTTTAGATAGAGATTATTACCCTTCAGGATGGGACACATGTTTTGTAACGCATTGTTCAATTTTTTTTTGTAAAAAAATTTAAGTGGCGTCAACGCTATCGAAAATAATAAAAAAAAATTGTAATTTTTTAAATGTTGAATGATATATAAAATTATGTGGTAAAATAAAATATTGTTTATAAAAAGGTTTTTATTTATAGCGGTCTTGCCCGGCCTATTAAATAAATTATTTTTTCCCACAGTAAAACGAAGCCTATGTTAATCCAGGGTCAGCTAACTCCATACAAAATTTTATCAAAATCCCTTCAGCCGTTTAAACGCGAGGAAGCTACAAACACACAGACTTTCGCCTTTATAATATTAGTTATTAGTTTTAATACTAGTCGGCATGAAATAAGAGCAGGTGTTCCACAGGGTAGCGTATTGGGTCCAATACTTTACCTCATATACGCCCTAGATTTACCAAACAGGCAAGACATAATGACAGGAACATTCGTTGACGACATAGCCGTACTTGCTTTCGATAAAACACTTGAGGGAGTGTCAGCAAAACTACAAGAGAACAAACAAACTACATCCATCATAGAAGTTGAACTGACTAATGTTTAGAAGAAATGAATAAACTCTCTAAATAAATGAACAACTGTAACTTCGGTTCGCGCGAGTATGTAATGAATTAGCTAATTTGACTTATTTAGTTACTAGCCGTTGCTCGCGACTTCGTCCCCGTCGATTACTTTTTCCGTTATTTCTCCTCTCCTCTTAGTCGCAGCGTGATGTTATGTAGCCTAAAGCCTTCCTCGATAAATTGTCTATTCAATAAAAAAAATATTTTTTCAATTCAAACCATTAGTTCCTGAGATTAGCGCGTTCAAACAAACAAACAAACTCTTCAGCTTTATATATTAGTATAGATTCCACGAACAAAAATATTATTATGAAACTAGACAAGTTGAAGCAAAATTAAACAACTTAAGTTATTTAATTAGGGCATTTATAAACGCTAAAAATTATGTTTATTTATTTCTCTATTGCGAAAATATGCATTTATATTATACATCAATGTATAAAAAATAACGGTATTCCAATTCATTATTCATACAAAAAGGGTCACCGTCCCGCAAGCGTTAAGGAACAACATTCCAAGGGCTTTTGTCTTCAATACATTCATTTATATAATAAGCTATTTAAATTTAAACATTAAACAAAGCTTTTAAACTTAATTATCTATCTTTCAATCTATCTATAATATAAAAAAATGAATTGCTGTTCGTTAGTCTCGCGAAAACTATAGAACGGCTGAACTGATTTATCCTATATTAGCTGTTGCTCGCGACTTCGTCCCCGTCGGATCTATTTCTATTATTATGTTATAGTGAGTCTATCTTAGACATATACTGTCGCGGACTTTTTTTTAGATCTTTTAAAGAGGAATTAACAAACTAACAAACAAACAAACTCTTCAGCTTTATATATTAGTATAGATTGGTCTTGAAATGTTCGTACAGATTTTTACACTGTTTTTTACATACATTATGGCACGGCAGTGCCCCCCACCAAGTCGAGCAAAAAAGCGGCACGGCCGTACCATCCTTTTCTCGAAGCAACTCAGGCCATTTTCGACCCCCCGTAACTTCGTTGTGGATGACGTTGATTTTGATTAAGTTGTTAGGTAATAATTAAGAGGATTTTATAGTGACGCATATCAATATTAAAAAAAATTAATGTTTTATATAAATATATTGACTTGGCCATCGCACATAATAATTTAATTAACACGTAATTTCATGCGATGGCCGAGTCTCAATATATTTATATAAAACATTAATTTTTTTTAATATTGATATGCGTCACTATAAAATCCTCTTAATTATTACCTAACAACTTGATGCTTCGAGTATGAATATTACAGACACAATTGATTTTTAATTGTTATGCACCACGATCGTGGTCTTAGGGACTGGACGTATTAAGACGAGAAAGTCGCTTAAGTAGAGACTGAATAAATTAATAAACGACTTGGTATTACATGTATCTCATAACTTTTTACCGTAGAACAATTGAGTTGGGAGACTTGGTTTTTTTGACAAGTATTGTTTTTGATGGGATTATGTTATAGTGAGTCTATCTTAGACATATACTGTCGCGGACTTTTTTTTAGATCTTTTAAAGAGGAATTAACAAACTAACAAACAAACAAACTCTTCAGCTTTATATATTAGTATAGATTGGTCTTGAAATGTTCGTACAGATTTTTACACTGTTTTTTACATACAATACATACAAGAGATAGGTCTACTACTTTTATCCGCATTTTTCCATGTATTAAACACAAACATGAAGCTTAGTTAAATAATTTCGACTTCTTTTGAAAACATTCTTAATGTTTTATAAAATAATTCAAAAACTAACGCCAGATATGATCCAACACTACACTAACGAATAAAATAAACCGAAATTATTACCTGTTGTTATATAAGTTTATTCGGACATCTTAATAAAAACAAGAATTATTACAAATACTAACGGAATGTTAAGATTGGCCAATGCTTTGGTAACTTCTTACAAAACTTGGAGGCAATTGCAGTGACGTTGTTTCTCTTACCAGTATTGACGTGAACCGTCTTTAAAATCGCGCCGAAACATACGGGTAGCAGGTTTAATAAAATAATTTTTAACAAAAAATAAACCGACTTCAAACTAAAAAGCAATAAATAAATTTGCTTCCAACAAAGTAATACGCATTTCCATTTAGTATATAGAAATGATTTAATAGTTATTTCATAATTTAGAAGTCCGTACCAAGTAAATGCTACAACAATCTATACAATATCGATTTAACCAAACAAACACTTATTGTTTTACTTGGCACCGTTAATAATTAAAAAACTATTAGTCGTAGAAACAAAAATGTGGTGTGAATATTTCTCGTATATTGTCAGCTCAGCAAAGATTGCGCGAGGGGTTGAAACTTTTTATAATTTTACGCTTCCACGGCCAAACCGCTGAACCGATTGTAAAGAATTTTGTTACACAGATGGTCTAGTAAAGGTTAAAAGGTGGGAAGGTTTATATGAAAATCAACGCGGACGAAGTCGCGGGCAACAGTTGTAATAATTACAATAAATGTTTTGTCCTTGATTAGAATGCGAAATTATGGATGAATGTTCGTTGCTCCTTTACGTAAAAACTATATATACTATTGGATGAATTTCGCTGTAATTCGGCATACAAGTAGCTTAGAACCTGGATTAACACATAGGATACTTTATACCCCGGTATTGCCCCGGGAGCGGGACCAACACGGGTAAAACCACAGGACACAGTATGTTTAAAACAATTTTCTCTAAATTATCTGTATTGTACTTTTCGCAATATTACGACCTAGAATTTGCATTCTAATATTTTGTATGACCTTAAATACCTTTCTCTTGACTGTTTCAAATATCGCGTTACGAAATTTAATATTAGCGAAGTGTAGGCTTTATCCGAGCGCGATGAAAAGGTAAGTAATGTTTTTTGTTGTCGGTCGTCAATAGATGTATTGTAGTGTAAGTATTTTGAAAAGTAAAAAAAAAATCGGGTGGGGCTGTGCCGGGGCACACGGCCGTTGGTTTCAACGTGAAACGTCTATGTTAGCGAATCGCTTTTTATTTAGAGTAAAAGATTGAAATGAAAACAAGATTGACGCTGTTTTAACAGCGAGCTGACTATATTAGTGAAATATTCACACAACATTTTTGTTTCTAAGACTAATAGTTTTTTAATTATTAAGGTACCATGATATAGAGTATAGACCTTTTCGTTACGGTCCACTTTTTAAGCACGGTACCCTTATATTTCGCCGCCATTTGAAAGACGCATCACGTCAAAAAACATTAAATTATTTAAGGATTAATTCAAAACCAATAAATATTTCATCGAGGTTTGTCAAAAGGACAACCGGTTTAAAATTTAAAGAATATTTTAAAGAAGCCACATCACCGCGCATAGGTACATGTCATTATTATTCCGATAAAAATAACAAAAAAAAACACGATCCCGTGAACTTTACAACGGTTTCGCAACGTCCTTGACATTTGACAGCGCGGCGTGACATTTAAAAAGGCGGGAAACTATTTCTGTATAATCTATGCACTAGTACGTATATAATATACTAGCTGTTGCTCGCGACTCCGTCCGCGTGGATTTTCATAATATAAACTTTGACCCCCCTTCCTTCCTTATATTCTTTTTTTTTTCTACATTTTTCAAATTTCAAACATCCGACTTACGCGGTTTAGATTTTTCATACAAAAGGATTTTCCCGCTAATTCCCGTTCCCGCGAGAATTTCGGGAATTCCTTTCTTAGCGGATGCCTACGTCATAACATCTACCTGCACTGCAAATTTCAGCCCGATGCGTCCAGTGGTTTGGGCTCTGAGTTGATAGATCACTATGTCGCACTGTGTATTAGTCACCTTCGAATTATTTATTTATTTATTTATTTAAATATTTCAGGACATTCAAATTCAAATGCCATCCAGCCCCACGCTAAGCAAAGCGTGTGTTATGGCAACTTTTAACTTTTCTTTTGTAAATATATAATAGCAACACTCAGACCCTAGAAATACAATAACATTTTTATTATGCTTGTATTATGCACGTAAACCTTCCCCTTGAATCACTCTATCAAATGAAAAAAAAACTGCATCAAAATCCGTCCGCAATTTTCAAAATTTAAGCATACATAGGGACAGATAGAAAGCGACTTTGTTTTATACCATGTATAGGGCGCGGCACGAATCTTTAGCGCTGAACGAGACCTGCGCAGAAGTCAAAAATAAGGTATCGTAGTAACAGCGCGGCGCGCGGGGCGCGTGATCGTTGGGTGCGCGTCGTGTTGTCTTTCGCGCACCAATACGTCAATTACGAGCGCGATTCTACCGATGCGCAGCTATTCTCGTCCAGCGCTAAACATCCGTGCCGCGACCTATAATATATGATATATAATGACAATACTAAGCGATAATATCCCTGTTGCATAACCACATTGTGTTTTCTCTTTTCCTGTTTGTATTTATTTATAATTAATAAGAGCAGCTGCCATCATTACATAGTATAAAACACAGTTGCTTTCTCCTGTGTGTCCGTACGTATGTTTAAATCTCCAAAGCTACGCAACCTATTTTCTTGCAATTTTTTATCAGATAGAGTGACTCCAGATGAAATTTAATACTACATATAAGTTTTTAAATACATAAACATCTCTTAACCATCAATCCGTCGTGCTCTACCACATCCCTACTAAATTACTAAAGCGATTGTTATGAAATTTAGTACACAGATGGTGTAGAGCCTCAAAGAAAACATAGGCTACTTTTAAACTGGAAAAAAGGCTTATAAGGATTAAAGTTTATATGAAAGTCCACGCGGACGGGCGGGCTACAGCTAGTAATAAATAAAGTGATTTCAGACCGAAACTGGTTTTATTAAAATACTAGCTGTTGCTCGCGACTTCGTCCCCGTCGGAGCTATTTCTATTATTATGTTATAGTGAGTCAATCTTAGAAGATAGACATATACTGTCCCGGACTTTTTTTTAGATCATTTAAAGAGGAATAATTCTTTCATACATATTATTTTTGTATCTTGGACCGTTTTCGCAGCGCACGCAAAGGAAGCCCTCAAAGATGAATAATTTTCCCCGTTTCTTCCATATTTTCCATTATATCTTCGCTCCTATTAGTCGTAGCGTGATGTTATATAGCCTAAAGCCTTCCTCGATAAATGTTCAATTCAATAAAAAAAGAATTTTTCAATTCGAACCAGTCCTGAGATTAGCGCGTTCAAACAAACAAAGAAACAAACAAACTCTTCAGCTTTATATATTAGTATAGATAATTTGAATTGTAGCGATAAACCTGATTATTCGCTATCGAAAAACATGTTATAATGTCGGTCAGTCAAGGTCGTTTCACTTTTAATATTTTTTCCGCCATTTTATTTATTTGATAATCGCTTTCGTAATAACCTTATTACTCATTGGGTCCAGTGTGTTTGAAGCTTACCGATCCAGGCAATTTCAAATCTATATATATCTTACTAATATATAAAGCTGAAGAGTTTGTTTGTTTGTTTGAACGCACTAATTTCAGGAACTACTGCTTCAAATTAAAAAAATATTTTTTTATCGCATAGACAATTTATCGAGGAAGGCTTTAGGCTACATAACATCACGCTGCGACTAATAGGAGCGAAGAAATGATGGAAAAAGAAATCGACGGGGACGAAGTCGCGAGCAAAGGCTAGTTAGTATATTTAAATAAATGAAACCCGTTTTTCGTTATCACGACAAAACATGAAAAAGGCTTGACCGCTAGCATTTAAATTTTTTGATTTTTCATGATTATAGAGCTATACAAAGTTCGCCGGGTCAGCTAGTCCATACTAATATTATAAATGTGAAAGTGTGTTTGTTTGTTGGTTTCATATGAACTTTAACCCCCCCCCCCCCTCCCCCCTTATAACCCTTTTTTCCAGTTAAAAAGTAACCTATGTTCCTCTCCATCTTTGCAACTTACTGTATGCCAAAAATCAGGTCGAATGATTGCTTAGCTACGGCGCCAAGGAAGGACAAACAAACAAACAAACGGACACTTTCACATTTATAATATTAGTATAGATTAGTATGAACTTTGTAGGTCATTTCATAAGTGTCATTACGTTCTTATATTTAATCAAAATCAAAGTAAATTTAACCTACAAATAGACAATCATATCTTTGAGTATTATATAAATAATCTTTGTTTATCTTTAATATCGTTGGTCTTAAGTGTTTTTATCACTAATAATTACTTTAATTGATAAAAGCATTGAAAAACATTTATGTGCGGTTTATTTATTTATTTATTTGGTTTGATGCACAAAACACATTAAAATCTTAAACAAAAATAAACTTAAAACTAAGAGATCTCAACTGGATTTTAACGTAACACTATGTGCACACTGCAAAATTAATGTTAAAATAGTGAACATAGTTAAAGGAAAGAAGTTCCTCGACACCAGCTAACAATGAGGGTATGTCAATTCATCTAGGTATAGCGACCCAGGCCACAGGGACCGGCACTTAATCACACACGGTTTAGAATGGAAAGATATCTAAGTCATTAATTAAGTATACCTTTATTCAACTAGGCTAAATATAGTAACACTTGAATCGTTCTAAAAACAATATATAATTTAATACGAGGCACAAAGTAAAAATTGTTATGCCTGCCTTCCGACTTAGTAAATCAAAAAACTCTTTCATGGGGCAGACTATACTATTCTATAGTAAGCTTCCTTAGAGCATCAAGGATCTGACTTATTCCAAGTTTAGAAGACTTGATAAAAAATTCTAAATAAAAAGGCGTACTATACATTAAATAAATATATTTAAGACAAAAACGGTTGGAATGATATTTCTTAACGCTCGTGGTACGGTAACCCTTTTCACGTATACATATTATGATAATAGTCGAGTTTTTGTTTATATTTACAACTAGCTGTGCCAGCGACTTCGCCCCCGTCGATTTGTTTTTCTAATATTTCTTCGCTGTAGCCTAAAGCCTTGCTCGATAAATTGTCTATTCAATAAAAAAAATTTAATTCGAAGCAGTAGTTCCTGAGATTAGCGCGTTCAAACAAACAAACAATCTCTTCAGCTTTATATATTAAGTATAGATATAATTAGCTCTTTAAACTACCTAAAACATTTTTGACAACACTTTCATACTTAGTACTATTCAGAACCTCTTAAATTTAACGAGTCCTTTACGAAAGCTGTCAAAAAATATTTTTAAGGCATCTATAAATGTTTTAAAATAAATAAAATAATAAACAAAAGCCTTTTAGAATGTATCGATTCGATTCCGCATTTAAAGGTTATTCACTTTCAAAAAGCAAGGACGTCAGCTTGTATACACCTTTCCTTGTCCAAAGATTAATCTATACTAATATTATAAAGAAGTAAAGTTTTTGTTTGTTAAATTGTAAGGGGTAATCTCGGGATCTACTGAAGTGATTTTAAAAATTCTTTCACCAATAGAAAGCCACATTATTGGTGTCATAGGCTATATGGGCTATATATAGGCTTAAAAAATGTCTAATTAAAAAGGCGTACTATACATTAAATGAATATATTGAAGACAAAAACGCTTGAAATGATATTTCTTGACGGTCGTGGGACGGTGACCCTTTTTCATGTATAATTGTATAAATATTATAATAGTCGAATTTTTGTTTATATTTACAATTGTATGTTCTTATTTTAAAAAGAGCGACTATCAAAGTTTCTTGCCGGTTCTTCTCTGTAGAAACTGCCTTCCGAACCGGTGGTAAATGTTTTGTAATACCATGACGATTCAAAAGTGTTACTTTATGTAGCCTAATTGAATAAAGATACTTTTGACTTTGACTTTGAAAAAAACCGAAAAGGATAATTAACATTATGCCCAACGAAGTGGGCACGGGTCAGCTAGTTGGTAAAAAAATTCTAAATCATTTTATTAAATGCGTTAGAGGTAAGTACAATCTAGGAAATTTATTAATCTTTGACGAGATTATTATGCAGGAATGCTCTAGCGATAGTCAATGAGTAATAAGTGTATGTATGTATGTATTATTATTACATAGTATAAAACAAAGTCGCTATCGCTGTCTGTCCGTCCCTATGTAAGCTTAGATCTCTAAAACTACGCAACGGATTTTGATTCAGTTTTTTTAACAGATAGAGTGATTCTTAAGGAAGGTTTATATGTATAATACATGCATAATATAGTAGAGAAAGACTGATAAATTTAGAGGTTTCTAATGTGATGTCGTAAATAAGAACGTTTTTTTTTGAGCTTATATTGCAAACGTTTGCTAAACCCTACGAGGTGGATCAAAATATTGTACAACAGTATCGTCCACCCTAAAAAGTTCTACAAAAAAGTTCGCGATGGCATATGTCTGTCACCGGAAAATAACAAGAACAGCAAATTTATAAATTTCCTAGGAAATTTATAAACCTTCGTAGGATTCTAAATGACAGATAAATTGTATTATTTTACGGCCACTTTTTCGCAAATTTATCAATTTGTGACGTCTCGTGGTAAATTAATTAACTAACGAATATCCATTCATAAGGTTCTAAATTGTTCGACCAATCACAGAAAAGCTTTTAATTTTACGCTTTTTTAAAATACGTAAAATAACACACTGCTCTCTGATCGGTTGATGTTGACAGTTATTCAACCGATCAGAGCGCACATGACGTTTGTTTATCGCTTACTTATTATTTTACGCGTAAGTTCGGTAAATTGATAAATTTGCGAAAATGTGGCCGTAAAATAATACAATTTGTCTCTCGTTTAGAATCCTACGAAGGTTTATAAATTTCCTAGGAAATTTATAAATATGCTGTTCTTGTTATCTTCCGGTGACATGTCCATCTCTTAGGGATAACCCACCATAACCATTTTTAATCCTTTACTAATAAACCTTATCTACTAAAGGTTATCTACTATCTATTTTAAACTACACAGCATTAATCCTTATCCAATTAAGTACATTTATTATAGATCAATATGATTTTTACAGCATGTAGTTTAAGTGAATAGTTTCGAATATAGGTATGTATTACAAATTTAAAATGCAGGGACGTAGTTGTTGCGGCGCCACGGCGGTACCGACCGCGGGTTGACAAAAAAGCTGTGAACGTTGTGTATGAGGACATTCTGTATTTGCACCCGTGCGAAGTGTGAATCTTTATTCTATTAAATATATTTATTTATTATTATATAACTAACCTATATGCTGTATGTATGTATGTATGTTTGTATGTATGTATCTATGTATGTATGCACGATTTTATGTTTTGTATGTATAATAAGTTTATTTTCTATACAATGTGTTTAAGAATAAGTTGCATATCGCCGTCTGATTTACTTTTGTTATTTTATTTTTTTTACTCTCTACTAAGCATGGGTTGCCTGGAAGAGATCACTCTTAAGTGATAAGGTCGCTTGTTACTTATATTATATCAAAACTAACTTTAAGTATGTACATTGTAACAAAGTGTGAATAAATAAAATAAATAAATAAATCTTATACAGTATAAGGTTAAAGAAAGGATAGGTACAGCATGGACGAAGTCAGGTTAAGTTAGTTAGTTTTATTTTAGTACAGAGACATTTATACCGGAAAATCCTTGGTTGATGGTTCTTAGAAAGTTGCTT
>JADANM010005620.1:2976179-2987458 GCA_026213755.1 Eurema hecabe
AAAAAAATTTAATGTTTTATATAAATATATTAACTCGGCCATCGCATGAAAATACGTGTTAATTAAATTATTTTCAATATTTCAACATTTTTTTCTTAAACTAGAACTAATTGTTCTCTACTAGCTGTTGCCCGCGACTCCGTCCCCGTGGACTTTCATATAAACTTTGACCCCCCTTCCCCTCTTATAACCATTTTTTCCAGCTAAAAAGTAGCCTATGTATGTTTATCGCAGGCTCTAGACCATCTGTGTACCAAATTTCATTACAATCGGTTGAGCGATTTGGCCATGAAAGCGTAAAAGCGTAAAATTATAAAAAGATTCAACCCCTCGCGCAACCTTTTGGGGGTTGATTAAAAAAAAAATAGTAGCCTATGTCCTTCCCCAGTCTTTAGACTATCTTTGTATCATATTATTGTGGTGTGGTAAAATAGTGTGATGAAAAGACAGACAGACAGACATATTAGTATGGATTTAATTATTATATGGACTAAACACTCCATATGTATCTCAACATTTCACATCTCATCTCATCTCTAACACTCACCTTAGTAAAATCTATACTCCTAACTAAATTATTAATCTCTTCGTCGTAGTAATCGTGGGAGAAGACCAACAATGTTCTATCTATGTCCTTAGCCTGGGCCAACGAGACGATCAGATGCCGTAAGTATGTGAGTCGTGTGTGGACCTGTAATTAAATATTATCTATATTAATATCAATGATATTACAGTTAAAAGATATGTTATACACCAACAAATTAACCGAAAGGTGTTCCGCACAGCAGCGGCAGCACACATACATACAAGTCAAAACGATAGAAAAGAATTAAATGATAAAACCAACAAGAAAAAAAAGAGATAGTATTGTCAGTTGCGCGTGAATGCACCGGCAACCAATCACCTAAAGGTAAGACGTCCTAATTAGGATGTTTTTGCGTAGATAATAACATTGACTAATATTATAAAGAAGTAAAGCAAGTGTTTGTAAATTTATTAAATTGTAAGAGGTAATCTCTTTCTACTGAACCGATTTTAAAAATTCTTTCACCAATAGAAAGCCACATTATTTCTGAGTGTCATAGGCTATATGAAAAACCGAATAGAAAGGCTTTTACTTGGTTGTCCGTTTTGCAAAGGAAATCGGAGAAAAAATCGAATGAAAGCGTTCCTTAAGAACGCTGCCTTAACTATGAAATTATATTTTTCTATTTAATATTTTTGAGTTAATTTCAGGAGAAGTATTTTATTATTTACTACCAGCGTGGCCACTTTCACCCCCCTTATAAACTTTTCATTATTTATAAGATGTATTCTGCTATTTAGGGCGGGGACAAGTCCAACGAACCAAAAAACATAAAAATTGGTCTAGCCTATCTCGACTTGTAAGTGTTGTTACCGTCTTTGTTTTAACGTATATTTTACACATATATGCCTATGTATATGTATATAATATGTGTATACACATACACACCGCTTAAAAATCGGTTTCGTAGTATTAAAGATTTAAGCATACACAGGGACAGACAGAAACATGCAACTTTGTTTAACATAGTGTAATGATCCTAGCTCTTGAATTACAGAGCATAGGGCGACATTTCGATCAATGTCAAATTAAGGGAAAACATTTGTTCATTGTCTGTCACTGCACATGTATAGTACGCGTCACGAATCTTTAACGCTGAACGAAACTTGCGCAGAAGTCAAAAATAAGGTATCGAGGAAGCGGCGCGGCGCGTGGGGCGCCTGATCGTCGGGTGCGCGAGCGTTGATTGGTTGTCCCAGTCGTGTTGTCTTTCTCACACCAATACGTCAATTACGAGCGCGATTCTACCAATGCGCAGCTATTCTCGTCCAGCGCTAAAGATAAATGACGCGCACTATAATTGCACGCATTAAGCGAAAGCACTACTTAGTACTTTTGAGAGTGCTCGATATATGAATGAAGAAAGATATAGTTGAAACATTCAACGTTAAGCATTATTCCGCATTATACGGAATAACAATACAATTGAAAAACTAGAGAAGATATCAATAATTTGAAAAACCTATACAAACTTTTTTATAGAATTTTGCTTGTCATAAAAAAGTCTATATGTCAGAGTATTAAATGTCATATTGGAATCTTTACATTTATATTTAAAGTAAAGATAATTTTATCATTTATTGTAAATAATTATACATTTATTTTTTATTTTTTAATTGAAAATGACTGACGATACGCCGGTAAGTAAATTTATTAAAGAATTTTCTTTGTATTATGATAGAGTTAAGGTTTTTAAGGAAAGGGGGTTGTAACCTCCCTCTGTAGCAAAGGGATCTTCCCCTCGGCCAGTATATATGTCGCAGGCGGATTGTATAATCCGTTGTATTACATTACGGCTAGCCGTTTTACAAAACAGGGCCGTTTTGCAAAGCGGCGGTTCAACGTTCAGCCGTATTGTCTTGCGTAGTTTTTGTATCATTATAAATTCTTTTATTCTTATTATTAGCGCACGGCGCGCGGGGCGCGTGATCATCGGGTACGCGAGCGTTGATTGGTTCCCCATAGTGTTGTCTTTCTCGCACCAATACGTCAATTACGAGCGCGATTCTACCGATGCGCAGCTATTCTCGTCCAGCGCTAAACATTCGTGACGCGACCTAAATCTTCCGGTGACATATATACTCTTTCGAAAAAATATCATAAGCGCGATTCAGGATTCCACAAGCCGGCTATATTAAGAACAATTTCAGAAACGCCGCAAGCCGGAAAAGGTTAAGATACCCCGTCGTACCCCCTCGGTGGTAATCATACCACCCCAGCCTGTCTACATTACCCCAGACAAAACCACCTGCGTGGAATGCGGATGTTTTCCACCACTAGAGCCGTATGTTAAGAAAAAGTGAGTTCAATCTATATATATATAAAAATGAATTTCTGTTCTTTAGTCTCGCTAACGCTGAACGGATATATCTTATACCAGCTGTGCCAGCGACTTCGCCCGCGTAGAAAAGTGACTTTGGGCAGCATTTTTGAAATTGCCTAACCCGCGCCAACAAACGTTCAGCGAGTCCAACGTGATTCTTTAAATTGTCATAACTTTTTTATTTATCACCCGATTGACATGAATTAAACACTAAATGTTAAGGGAAGCTTACCACAATATATCATTGAAAACCCCATTTAGATAGGATAAGCCGTTTCTGAGATTAGCGTGCACAAACAAACAGACAAACACAAAAATTTCAAAAATCATTGTTTTGGGTTCTATTGCGTTAATAAAGGTCTCCTATAATATTTTTTCTCATATATCTTCCATGTACAGACAGCGACTCGTTACATTTTTATTATATGTATATAGATGTATAGACTACGGGTCACCGTACCCACTTCGTTTGAAGTCGGTTTATTTTTTTCAAAATTATTTTTCGAGCCAAATTTTTTGATACTACATGGAACTTGGAAGAAAGACCTTTTCAAAAAATCTGCACCAAATAACAAATCGTAAGCGTGATTCAGAAAGCTAACATTGTTCCTCGCAGGCGTCTGCTACCCTGTCTAAGGACACCACCAACACTATACGAGCTAACAGCAGCCATAGTTGACAAACTACCACTGCCCGCAGCTTTTGAGTGGTCAAAGGAAGATGTCGCCAATTGGGTGGCTGAAATTGGCCTACCTCAATATAGGGTAAGATTCTTCTTCTTTGTGAAATGTTAGTGTTACCTCATTTTTGGTAAAAAGTGTGGGACCCGTGCGAGTTTCTTACGCCGGTTCTTCTCGCCGGGTTAGTTCCCGAACCGGATTGTAGGTACCATGTAGACTTTCCGAAGGTATTTGTTTCAAATTTACGAAGAAAATAAAACATTTCATTCATTTCATTTCATTTCAAAGGTATGCACTCAGCATTTGTTCAATATTCATGGCACTGAGTGCGTCCCTGTCCACTATCCAATATAGAAATTGTCAGAATAGAAATTATAATATGGATTGTAAAGTCTGAAATAAATGATTTTTATTTGTTACTAGCTGTGCCAGCGACTTCGCCCGCGTAGAAAAGTGACTTTGGGCAGCATTTTTGAAAATGTCTAACCCGCGCCAACAAACGTTCAGCAAGTTCAACGTGATTCTTTAAATTGCCATAACTTTTTTATTTATCAACCGATTGACATGTATTAAAGACTAAATGTTAAGTTAAGCTTACCACAATATTTCATTGAAACCCCCATCTAGAAATAATTGTTTTGGGTTCTATTGCGTTAATAAAGGTCTCCTGTAATATTTTTTTCTCATGTTTCTTTCATGTACAGACAGGGACTCGTTACGTTTTTATTATATGTATAGATATAGATTTTTCTTTGCCAATGTCCAGTTGTGTGTAGATGAAATTTATAATAATTTATTTGCCATGAAATCATTTAAACATTTGCAATTTAAGTGATCACCCGACTACTGAACTAGTATAATAGACTGTGTCTCAGCAGTCGGGTCCTTCCCAATGTGATTAATTTTCATTTAAATAAGCCAATATCGTCTGTCTGTCCCTATCCTAAGCATATTTAATTCTATAAATCTACGCAACGATGGTTGTGCTTTTTTTAAACTTGCCTTGCGCGTCTTCTCGAGCCCGATCTAACACCGAGTCGGTATCAAATGAAATGAAAATAATTTATTCACTTAAATCACATTGTGATATTTATGAACGTCAAAACTAAAAATATAGATCAATACAGACATGTCGTTGCAGCCACACAATCTGCTTTGTCCAAAGCATTACGTTATCGCAAAAAAATATAAAATAATTTTGCCGTCTGTCTGTTTCAATCTATAAACGCCTGTTTCCAAAGGGTAAGGTGTATGAGAAGAATACAGGCAAAGAAACTCGTACACTACTTTTTTTAAAAAATCATTTGTAACAAATTGAAAAAATATGAGCAACTTGACAGATGCCAGCCAACTTAATACCATTAGAAATGAAGCAATTATTGAATCTAATATATTTTATATAAAAAAAACTTATTAATTACAGATTTATGGTATTTGATAAGCCCCTTAAAGGAGACTCCGACATAACTATATTTAATGAGTCTTAACATCTGATGACTCAAAGTGGGGAGCGTCGGTGTAGTGCACCCTGCCCGGAGTTGGGCTAAAGCAAAGTTCCGGGTAGCACTGCATTGACTATGGGCTTGCGTTACTTTTACCATCAGGAGTGCGTCCAGCCCGTCTCCCCTCTTTATATTATATAAAAAAAATAAAAAAAACCGCCTCATTCTCCCCCGAGGAGGTGGGGGTATACGCAACAGGATTTCCCTCCTTAAAAAAAGGGATTAAAGCGGACTTTTCTCTACAATTTTAACTATTATTATTTTGGTTTTGTTGCAGGAATGCTTCTTGGATAACGAGATCAATGGTATGCGTCTACTCATGTTCGAAGACCCGTCGAAACTACCAGAGATCAATATTAAACAGTTTGAACATATTAAGGTAAAGTTTATTACTTAAATTGAGCCTACTGATTATGTTGATATGACATTATATTTGTTATTAATAATAATAATAAAAATATAATTCCTCCAGTAATTCACCTTTCAGAACCAATTTAAGGCAATATTTAATACTAGTTGTTACCCGCGACTCCGTCCGCGTCGACTATCATATAAACTGCAAAAGTAGCCTATGTTCTTTCTCAGGCTCTAGACCATCTGTGTACCAAATTTCATTCCAATCGGTTCAAAGGTTTGGCCGTAAAAGCGTAAAATTATAAAAAGTTTCAACATCCTCCCCCCTTCGCCCCTATAACCCACTTTTTTCAGTAAAAAAAGTGACCTATGTCCTTCCCCAGGCTCTAGACCATCTGTGTAACAAATTTCGTTCTAATCGGTTCAGTAGTTTTAGCGTGATGAAAAAACAGACAGACAGAGTAACTTTCGCTTTTATAATATTAGTGTGGATTTAAAAATCTGTTCATGATTATTATCTGACTATTGCATTCTAATCAAATTAGAATTTTATTTGTCTATCTATGTTTTCATGACTAGTATATTATTATATTATTTACTAGCTCGTGCCCGCGACTCCGTAGTAAAGTGACTTTGGGCAGCACTTTTGAACATGTTAAAAAACATTATCATTTTAACTATTAACACGTATTAAACTAAAGCAAACTGTCCTATAATACAAAATATCTAACCCGCGCCAACAAATGTTCAGCGAGTTCAACGCGATTCTTTAAATTGCTATAACTTTTTTATTTATCAACCGATTGTCATGAATCAAACACTTAATGTTAAGTGAAGCTTACCACAATATATCATTGAAAACCCCTTGATAGGATGAGCCGTTTCTGAGATTAGCGTGCACAAACAAACAGACAAACAGACAAGGATTCCAAAAATCATTGTTTTGGGTTCTATTGCATTAATAAAGGTCTCCTATAATATTTTTTCTCATATATCTTCCATGTACAGACAGCGACCCGTTACGTTTTTATTATATGTATTGATCTATATGCTCATGTGCATATAATAATTATACCTAGAACGCAAAGGGTAGCCATTATTATCGCCGTGCAGTGCATCGCATCGTAATTCGTATTTTTTTTTTTATATATTTAAATTTGTTCCACATATATTGTGTCTATTACATATCGCCGTCTGATTTCGTTTTTGATTTTTAATTCTCATTATATTTCATTGGTTGTCTGGATCACTCCTTAGTGATAGGTTCGCCAGTAACATGTTAAAAATCATAATTTAATGTATTATTTCTGTTTTTTATATATTTGTGTGCATGTCGCGGACGCCTATAAGTGTGGCTGCATTCTATTTCTTTATATAAATATATACAGTGTTACAAAATTATGTGTCCGATCCAGAAAGGTAATATTCTCTATCTAAAAACCTTTTCGAATATAATAAAATAAAAAAATCTATACCTCAGAATAGTAATGCAAGAAAGTTGTAAAGATTATGTTTCTAGTGAAAAATTTACACAAATTCAAGGAAATTCACAAACGCTGGCAACTCACGAACGGTCCGTAGACCCTATAGACCCTATAGCTAGCAGAGCACGTGAACGCGAAACGGTTTTGCCATGTAAGTTTTGCAATTTTACTCAGTTTTTTTCATGAGATAAATAATTAAAATAAAATAAAATAAAAAATCATTTATTGCCCAAAAAAAAAGACCTACAAAACATACAGAATTACTCCACTATTACATTATATACCGTACAATAAAAAATACATAAGCTTTAAAATTAAAAATTTAAAAAGAAAATAAATTAACATTTTACTGGACAATAGGCGACTACTCAGTGACGCTCCGGGCTTGCACCCGGAACACTGGTTTTCAGTAGTCTGGTTTTCATTCATTGTGTAATTTTATTTAAACAATAGCAAAATAAGGACCTACTACCGGTATAGAGTGAGAGGTTTTTGGATCGGACACTTGTTTTGTTACACACTGTATATTTTTATGTGGTAATTGTTGAGTTAAAAAATTATCAGTAATCAAATATTTCCAGGTTATAACAGCGTCAATACGTAGAATCTACGGGACGGACGTTATCAAATTCACTAGAAGCATCGGTCTGCCGTTTCGTAAGCCCCTGACGTATTGCACGTGGTTTAAATCGCGGACTGGCCCGAGCTGGGGTATACACGTTAATTGGACCAGGTGGGGGTTTGGTTAACTTCAGTTTGTATGTATGTACTAGCTGTTGCTCGCGACTTCGTACCCGTCGGATCTATTTCTATTATTATGTTACTGTCGCGGACTTTTTTTTAGATCATTTAAAGAGGAATAATTCTTTGATACGTATTATTTTTGTATCTTGAACCGTTTTCGCAGCGAAAGGAAGCCCTCAATGATGAATAATTTTCCCCGTTTTTTCCATATTTTCCGTTATATCTTCGCTCCTATTAGTCGCAGCGTGATGTTATGTGGCCTAAAGCCTTCCTCGATAAATTGTCTATTCAATAAAAAAAGAATTTTTCAATTCGAACCAGAACTCTTCAGCTTTATATATTAGTATATACGTGGTTTAAATCACGGACTGACCTGAGCTGGGGTATGTTTTACCTTAATAAACAATATCGTCTATTTCAGATGCGACCTCCTACGATGGATGAAGATCATAATGCCTGAACCGGTTTATATGGACCATTGGGATCTCGTCTGGTATGTATAATTATAAACATGTTTAGACCTCAAAAGCCTTATAATTGAATAATAAAAATGAGGGTTGTGAGAAAGGTCTTCCTTTTCCCTCGCACCTATGTGTGACGCACGAACGAATTATTAATTATCAAAAACATATCTGCATATTATTGAATTTTATTAATATTTCATAGTGAAATTCAATGATTGAAGAAGTTTATCTATATTGAAACATTCTTGCAAATTTTTAAAATAAGACACTTCCGTTTAAGTCGCTCAAAAACAACAGTAAATTAGATGTGTACCAGTTGTTGCCGCGACACTGTCCGCGTGGACTTAGATAAAATTTGGCCCTAACCCTTTTTTCAGTTAAAAAGTAGCCTATATTTAATCTCAGGCTCTACACTGTGTACCAAATTTCATTACAATCGGTTCAGCGGTTTGGCCGTGAAAGCGTAAAATTATAAAAGGAATAAATTATAAAATTATTAAAAAACCTCCTCCGCGCAACCTTTTGGGAGTTGATTTAAAAAAAAGTAGCCTATGTCCTTTCCCAGGCTTTAGACTATCTTTGTATCAAATTTCGTTCCAATCGATTCAGAAGTTTTAGCGTGATGAAAAGACAGACAGACAGACAGAGTTACTTTTGCATTAATAATATTAGTATGGATTTATAAGCGTAATAGTTTATATTTTCAATGGATTATACATTCACCTGTGGAATGCGATGAAACGTTTAAAATGTAATTTAAAAGATATTAAAAAAAACCGGAAAATTAGGAAAAGCCAGTTTTATTCCCTCAATTAAAATAGTAAGACGACCGCTTGTCTTGTGGTAGCACAACTGCTTGCGCGAAGGGTCGTTGGTTCGATCCCCACACCGGACACATGTTTGTAATTTACATTTGTATTTTTCCGGGGTCTGGGTGTTGCTATGTATTGTATGTATGTATTTACAAAAGAAAAGAATGCATATGTAAATTATTCAGTTATCTAGTTGCCATAACACAAGTTTTCCTTAGCTTGGGACTAGATGGCGCTGTGTATAAATCTCCTGAAATATTTATTTATTTTATTTCGTTACCCTATGATATCTTTTTCTTGCTTCCAGGTACCTTAAACCAGATTTTCCCAAGGTACTTATAGCGAGGGTTAATTTCGTCTACCCCAGAGTGCATATACCACATTATAAGCCCCTGGTGGAATACTGCAGAGAATACATGGTACGTAACTTTATTCAAAGTGAAAGTCAAACATAACTGTGTTCAACTAGGCTATATATTTATTTATTTACTAGCTGTGCTCGCGACTTTGCCCGCGTAGAAAAGTGACTTTGGGCAGCATTTTTTTAAATCCTTAACCCGCGCCAACAAATGTTGCAAGTTCAACGTGATTCTTTAAATTGCCATAACTTTTTTATTTATCAACCGATTGACATGAATTAAAGACTAAATGTTAAGTTAAGCTTACCACAATATATCATTGAAAACCCTATCTAGATAGGATAAGCCGTTTCTGAGGTTAGCGTGCACAAACAAACAGACAAATAGACAAAAATTCCAATAATCATTGTTTTAAGTTCTATTGCATTAATAAAGGTCTCCTATAATATTTTTGCTCATATATCTTCCATGTACAGACAGCGACTCGTTTCGTTTTTATTATATGTATAGATTAAATATTTGAATGGCAGATCCCGAGGAAATTCCGATTCGATACCGGAATACCAGATGATAAGCAGTTCATCTGGGTTGAAGACAGACGTAGGCATATACAAGAGAAGAAAGAGAAAAGAGAGAAGAGAGACAAGAAGAGAAAGAAAGTGACTTTGCCGAAAGAGACGAGGCTGTATCCGGCGAAGGTTACGCTCGAGGGTAAGAGCGGGAAGGACTTGGTGTTGGCGAGACGGAAGATGCCAAAACGGAAGTTCTTTTATTAAAAGGTTTCTGTAAGTTTTTGTTTTTATTTCAGACTTTCATATAAACTTTGACCCCCTCTTTCCTCCCTTATAACCCTTTTTTTTCAATTATAAAGTAGCCTATGTTTTATGTCAGGCTCTAGACCATCTGGGTACCAAATTTCATTACAATCGGTTCAGCGGTTTGGCCGTGAAAGCGTAAAATTATAAAAAGTTTCAACCCCTCGCGCAACCTTTTTGGGGTGATTTAAAAATAAAGTAAGCTATGTCCTTCCCCAGGCTCTAGACTATCTTTGTAGCAAATTTCGTTCTAATCGGTGCAGCAGTTTTAGCGTGATGGAAAGACAGAAAGACAGACGGACACACAGAGTTACTTTCGCATTTATAATATTAGGATGGATAAAGTTATAAACGGCCAGCGGTTTGTTGAAAGCTTAGCAAATTGGTAATACAACTGCGTTCTGTATTGTCGTGGGTTCGATCCCCACATTGGATAAAATATATTTGTAATTTACTATTTGTATTTTGCTGGGGTCTGGGTGTTGCTATGTATAACATATATGACATGCAAAAGAAAAGTATTCCTTAAGAGGCCGGCAACACACTCGTGACATCGCGAGTGCTCATGGGCGGCGCTGATCACTTTCCATCAGGTGACGCGCCAGTTCGTTTGCCCCCTATTATATAAAAAAAAAAAAAAAAAAAAGAAAAGTGTGTCATGTAATTGATTCGGTATCTAGTTGCCATAAAATAAACATTTAAAATAAACATATTAAAAAAAATTGGCATATAACTTAGCGACTCACGCGTAAAATAATAAGTAAGCAATAACCAAATAACATGTGCGCTCTGATTGGTTGAATAACTGTCAACATCAACCAATCAGAGAGCAGTGTGTTATTCGTATTTTAAAAAAGCGTTAAATTAAAAGCTCCTCTATGATTGGTCGAACCATTTAGAACCTTACGTATGGATATTCGTTAGTTGATAAATTTATCACGAAACGTCGCAAATTGATAAATTTCCGAAAATGTGGTTATAAAATAAAACAATTTATCTCTCGTTTAGAATCCTACGAAGTTTTTAAATTTCCTAGGAAATATATAAATTGGCTGTTCTTGTTATTTTCCGGTGACATACACACCAAACCATTATCTAAAATCGTACAAACCTACTGAAAAGCCAGCCCCACTCCAGAGCTGTCAATCCCCGAAAG
>JADANM010005620.1:3022578-3032720 GCA_026213755.1 Eurema hecabe
TCCTACTACGGTGTGACGTCATCGAAAAATAACATATAAGTATTTTTTAGTTGTTAGGTATCTTTTTCAAAACCTTAAGGAACTGGACGAGAATAGCTGAAATAGAATCGCACTCGTAATTGACGTATTGGTGCTCAAAGACAACACTATGGGTGAGCAATCAACGCTCGCGCACCCGACCCCACGCGCCGTCCCCTCGATACCTTATTTTTGACTTCTGCACAGGTTTCGTGACGCGTACTATACGCTCTGTTTAAAGGTCCCCAAGTCGTATACGTTCATGGAGGAAGGCTATCGTTTACCAATCGGGCTAACCTTTTTCTAAATTGCCCAACTGTCAAGCTCCCGAAGTTCAATGTCCACAAATTGTATATATACACGTCCCGAACAAATATCGTAAGCGCGATTCAGAACTCGGCGCATTAGTAGCTGTAACTCCACTATTTCTACAATAAAATATTATAAACCAACACAATTATAATTAAACCCCGTTCAAGCGTAACAATTGCATTAAACTATGCTATAAACAATGTTTTAAATTTACTCCAACCGTGACACGAGATAAAAAAACCCCTCTGTAACGTAAACTTGATGATGTGCAACCTCATTTTTTAATGTCGGTTAAAAAAGGGCGGAGTCAGGTAGCGCGACTAATGAAGGTCAATAGTGTATAAAAACGATATTTTTATATATTATTGGATACTAGCGACCCGGCTCGGCTTCGCTCGCATATATTATTTATTAATTTATTGTTTATTACATGTATTTACAAAACAGTATATACTAAAAGGCACTAAAAACTAGACAAATACAAAGACATGTAAATGGGGCGGCCTTATGACTGTAAGCCATTTCTTCCAGGCAACCTTACGGAAAGGATAAATAATAAAATTAAATATAATTTTAATTTTACATGTTATACATGTAACATACGTATTTTAAGGTGTATATGTATAATACATGAATGTATTATACGTATAAACCTTGGATCGCTATATCTATTTTAAAAACCGCATGTATATCGGTTGCGTAGATATAAATATTTAAAGTTTAAACATACATAGGGATATAGGGACAGACAGTCGCTCTCGACTTTGTTTTATAATAATATGTAGAAATGAAACTATTCACTTGCAAATTTTGAAACTAAGAAGCGAATTTTCTTATTAACTACAGTGCCCTTCAGACCGGAGCACAGTGACATTTTCACATCACTGTTCAGGCGGTAGAATGTCGGGCACTGCGGGGGTACCCACCCAGTCGGTCTCCTGCGAAAGAGACTTACCCCCGGTGAAAATTGCTTGTTTTGGTCGGAGGTTTATACTTTATGTATCTTGCAACACTAACTTGCCTTAACAGCCCCTGGAGTTTTTGGCGGGAATCTGGCGGCGTCTATTTGTAAACTCTATTGAATATTTGTTTTTTGGTGCATGAAGTGATTTAATGTTTGATTGTGATAGTAAATCATGCAGTAAATTAGCTAATAGGTGTCCAGAAAATGAAGAATTCATTCGAGAGTGCATATTAGCGCCGTCCCGATTGCTCCAAGATTCGCCGAGGTTTTTCGTCAAGTTAACTATCACTTTACGAAAGGCAGAAAAAAAACAGAAGAGAGGAAAGAAATAACTAAGATTGCGACTGAAGGACTTTGTATCCATGAAATATATTAACAAACAAACAATTAACAGCCCCTCGAAACATACAAATCATATTATGTATTTCCATGTTACCCATCAGCCGTATATATACTCCGTCAAAAAAATATCACAAGCGCGATTCAGGACTCGACACATTAGAAGCTTCATACAACGGCGCCCAGCTTCAAACTGTATAATTGTATAGCATGTCATCGCGTGTACGATAATTAATTGTCGAAGCAGCCACGATACAGGTTCGAGTACCGACATATGCTCTTATTAAAATTATTACTTCTTCATGTATAAATATTGTAATAGTTTACAGTTAATAGACCCCCCCCTCTCTTTTTAAACCTTTTTTTCAGTTAAAAGTTTGCCTATGTTCTTTCTCAGGCTCTAGACCATTTGTGTATAATAATCGTCACGAATGTTTCGCGATTGACGAGAATAGCTGCGCATCGGTAGAATCGCGCTCGTAATTGACGTATTGGTGCGAGAAAGACAACACGACTGGGACAACCAATCAACGCTCTCGCACCCGACGATCACGCGCCCCGCGCGCCGCGCCGCTACCTCGATACCTTATTTCTGACTTCTGCGCAGGTTTCGTTCAGCGCTAAAGGTAATTGACGGTTACTATACGAAATTTCGTTTTAATCGGTTCAGTAGTTTTAGCGTGAAGGAAAAAACAGACAGACAGAGTTACTTTCGCATTTATAATATTAGTATGGATAAGGATAATCATACCTATAAAATAATCCAAAATACGTATTACTTTATGCGAATTAAAAAAAAGTATAAGCGAACTATTCCGATGTTCGCAATAAGCGCATTTCCTTGAGGAAAAATTTAATATAATTTTTACCTCATAATAAAAACCTTTTAACGTATTGCACAATCATCAATACATATCATGAAACTAAGTCGCTCTGTCTCCCATAGAGTAATAACGCTTAGAACAGCAATATGAGCACGGAAAGTTCAGCCATTTCAACCTAGACAATTTTGTCTACTTACATAGATATCACCGCAGTATATCGCATCAAAATTCGTATGTTTTTCATACATTTAAATTAATCCACATTTATATGGTAAATGTCTTATAGCAGCAACATGACCGGTGTGCTTGTGTGCGTGACATCGAGTATAAGAACGTGCTGTTAACACCTACATGTATACAGTTGTGGCTTCACTTACGGCGGACCGATTAGGGACTATCAGTCTATGCGTTATACGTCTATGTTACGTGTTTAATGTGTGTGTATGTGTGTCTATCTCGACTAATGAATGAATGAATAGCTTTGATATTATATCGATATTTAAATAATTAACTATTGTAATCGTGTATGAAGATTAAATTATGATATTTATATACTTTTATCTAATCTTTAAATTAATTTAACTTATTAATATATTATATAATGTTAATAAGTTAAATTATATAATAGAGAGAGAGACGAGACGAGACGAGACGAGACGGCGTTGCCATGTTAGTTTTTCAATTTAAATTAGTTTATTTTTTTTGTTTGGAAAAATTAATTCTATGATTTTTTCGAAATGATTGCAAAATAAGGACCTACTACCGGTATATAGTAAGAGGTTTTCGGATAGTACACTTGTTTTGTAACATTCTGTATATTTAACTAGCCATTTTTCCCCGCGTAATTCCCGTTCCCGCGGGAATTTCGGGAATTCCTTTCTTAGTGCACCTCTACGGTACTTAAGCTACGTCCTTTCCAAATGTCAAGTGTCTACGTTTAGCCGTTTAGGCTGTGCGGTGATATGTCAGTCAGTCAGTCAGTCTCTCCTTTTATATATTCCACCTTGTAGAATCAGCTCTTTCGAGCGGTATTTCCGACGAATTATGACTTGGGGTACTTCAAGAAGAGATATTTGTAATTTACATTTGTATTTTTCTGGGGTCTGGGTGTTGCTATGTATTGTACGTATGTATTTACAAAAGACAAGTATGTATATGTAGTTTATTCCGTTATCTAGTTCCATAACACAAGCTTCGGCTTAGCTTGGAACTAGATGGCGCTGTGTATAAATGTCCTGAAAATATTTATTTATTTTATATTTAAAGGTCGGCCTCACTCCAGAGCTGTCAAGCTCTACGAGTGCTGATGGGCGGCGATGACAACTTATCAGGTGGCTCGCTTGATCGTTTGCCCCCTATGTTATAAAAAAAAAATGTAGAAGATTCGAGAACAATTATATATGCTGGTATAAATCGAGTTATTGGAGAAAATAAATAACGTATTTCCCGCAGTAAAACCGCAGTAGCTGACGCACTTGGGTATGTGTTAATTTAATGTCACCTGACTCCGTACCAAATAGTATAGTACGCGTCATTTATGTTTAGCGCTGGACGAGAATAGCTGCGCATCGGTAGCATCGCATAGACATTCGGTTTTTCTTCCCCACTTTAACCCCCCATAACTTTCACGCAAAACGGGAAGCAGCTGGTATAAAATACGAGTATGTATAGGTTGCGTCACGAATCTTTAGCGCTGAACGAAACCTGCGCAGAAGTCAGAAATAAGTTATCGAGGGGACGGCCCGTGATCGTCGGGTGCGCGAGAGTTGATTGGTTGTCCCAGTCGTGTTATCTTTGAGCACCAATACGTCAATTACGAGCTCGATTCTACCGATGCGCAGCTATTCTCGTCCAGCGCAAAACATAAATGACGCGACTTATACATCGACTTTCGAATTTGACTGTACACAGCATTGCCCATTTGAAACCTAAGTACTGCATAGTATGACATCACAGGATGTCATTATCTCATACAAAGGGTACTTAATAATGATAGCATACGTGTATCATGACACAGACCTTGACAATTGACCCCCAATGACCATAGAAAATGACACAATATATTGTTAAGAAATTTACGTCCGAAACTGTAGCGAAAAATCGGGTCGAACTGTACCGGGGTATAGTACGCGTCACGAATCTTTAGCGCTGAACGAAACCTGCGCAGAAGTCAAAAATAAGGTATCGAGGTAGCGGTGCGGCGCGCGGGGCGCGTGATCGTCGGGGGCGCGAGCGTTGATTGGTTGTCGCAGTCGTGTTATCTTTCTCGCACTAATACGTCAATTACGAGCGCGATTCTACCGATGCGCAGCTATTCTCGTCAATCGCTAAACATAAATGACGCGTACTATACACGGCCGTTGGTTTTAATTTGAAACGCCTATGTTAGCGAATCGCTTTTAGACTACAAGATTGAAATGAAAACAAGATTGAAGCTGTTTAAACTGCGAGCTGACTATATAAGTGAAATATTCACATCACATTTTTGTTTCTAAGACTAATAGTTTATTAATTATTAAGCTACAATGATATAGACCTTTTCTTTACGGTCCAATTTTTAAACCTGCTACCCTTATGTTTCAGCGCGATTTTTTTTTAATTTAATATCTTTTTAAAAACATTTTTTAATGAAATCCATCCAGTGCATAAATAATATATTCGTTAATAATAATAAAAGCAAAATTTACCCAAATTCGAGGACTTTCTCAAAAGCTGGCAACCCACCTACAGTTCGTAGACCCCTATGTTCACTATCAGTTCATTCATCATCACTAGACATATACATAGTATAGTATTCAAAAACAATGTCGCTTTCTCTGTCGCTATATATGCTTATATCTTTAAAACTACGCAACCGATGCTTATGCGGTTTTTGAAATATTTTAATTTTAAAAATTAATTTTTAACAAAAAATAAACTGACTTCAAACTAAAAATTAAAAAAAAAATTGCTGCCCACAAAGTAATAAACATTTTCATATGATATATATCGGCGCCGAGGCGTTCACGCGGTGCTGCGGGACACGATAAAACGCACATAAGGATTACGTTGAAATATTAACCCTTAAGAAACCCTTTTTGGCGCCAAGAATTTAACAAGTGCTACATGACGCGATACATAACACTTGTAATTTGTAAAAGTATTCTAATCCACATCGACGCCGTTGACGGGTCGACGATAAAGCTTGTTAAAATATTGTTACCCCTACTCCTTCAACACAAACTGTTTGTATACTATTCCATACTACTTTTTGTATAAATGGGGCCATCCGATACCAAGCTGGGACTTGCGTTCGGATCACTCGCAATAAAAGAAATTGTTAAGGAACAACATAGTTTCATTCACCGTGGCCAACTATGAAGTTAGTGACGTCAGCAATGCGGACGTCATCCCTACTAAATACAACAACGCGTCGTTATATATAATAAAGAAATGATTTAATAGTTATTTTATAATTTTGAAGTTTGATTTGAGATTTTTAAGTTTTAGTTAATAATTTGAGAAGTTGATATTATATTAAAAAGATATGTTATAAGCGCAAAATTTTGAAGATGCAAAAACGTCCTAATCAGGACGTCTCATTAATATAAGACAAGTGATTTGTGGCCGGATTCACGCGCAACTGACAAACCTATATTATTTTCTTTTTGGTTTTATCATTTATTACTATTCTATAGTTTTATTTGTAGTGTAAAATGAAAAGAAAATATACAGTGTGCTGCCGCTACTGTGCGGAACACTTTTTTCCATAATTGTTTTTGCAAAACCTCCTTTGTTGAACTCGGTTAATAAAACAACAGGTGGGTCATTAGAACAATTTAAACAAGTACGTAAGTATGGCAACAAAAACCTCGCATTGCGTGCATCTGTTTTCCCGTGCTTTTTGCATACTCTGTATCGGTATATTGGTAGGGTTGCCACATCAAGATGTGCGCGGTATATTACTAACTAGCCGTTGCTCGCGACTTCGTCCCCGTCGATGTCCTCTTCCATTATTTCTTCGCTCCTATTAGTCGCAGCGTGTAGTTATGTAGCCTAAAGCCTTCCTCGATAAATTGTCTATTCAATGAAAAAATAATTTTTCAATTCGAACCAGTAATTCCTGAGATAAGCGCGTTCAAACAAACAAACTCTTCAGCTTTATATATTAAGTATAAATTATTATTAAACTGTAGTGTTTTTTTGTCTCGCTTTCACGCCAAACCTACTGAACCGATTGTAATGATATTTGGTACACAGATAGACGGGGGTCAAAGTTTATGTGAAAGTCTACGCGGACGGAGTCGCGGGCAATATCTAGTAGATTATAATAATTTTTATTTTAACTTAATTTGACGTCATATATATGTCGCAGGCTGATTGTATAATCCACTGTATTACATTACGGCTAGCCATTTTGAAAAACAGGGCCGTTTTGTAATGCGGCGGTTCAACGATTAGCCGTATTGAATGCGAATAAGTAAAAAACCGCCGAAATGTATACGTCGCCATATGTTAGTTTAGATTGTGTACCAAAATTTTATACCAATCAGTTGAGTAGTTTTAGCGTGATAGAAAGACAGACAGACAGAGTTACTTTCGCATTTATAATATTAGTATGGAAATAGGGATTAGGGAAATTTGTTACTTTACCAAACAAAAACAATTTGAAATTAGATTGGCTGAAGTTAGATTAGAGTAGGATACTATTTATCTCGGTTTAGTAGTTTTTAATCTATACAAATATTATAAACAAGTAAAGTTTGGGTGTTTGTTAAAGGCCGGCAACACACTCTTGACATCACGAGTGCTCATGGGCGGCGCTGATCACTTTCCATCAGGTGATGCGCCAGTTCGTTTGCCCCCTCTTATATACATATAAAATAAAAAAAATGTCAGGAGTAATCTCGAGATCTTAGAATCTGTAGAAACTGCCTTCTGAACCGGTGGTAAACGTTTTGTAATACCGTGACGATTCATGTTCCTTTAAGTAGCCTAATTGAATAAAGATACTTTTGACTTCGATCTACTGAACCGATTTTAAAAATTCTTTCACCAATAGAAAGCCACATATTGCCGAGTGTAATAGGATATTTAAAAAAGGATTGTAATATTATGCCCAACGAAGTGGGCACGGGTCCGCTATTCTATCAATAAAAGAACATGAATCGTAATATTTCATCTCTATTACGTCTAATAAAATAATTTTTAACAAAAAATAAACCGATTTCAAACTAAAAAGCAAAAAATAAATTTGCTTCCCACAAAGTAATACGCATTTTCATTTAGTATTATATAGAAATGATTTCAAAGTTATTTCATAATTTTGAAGTCTGTAACAAGAACCTCCTCCCTTTTTGAAGTCGGTTAAAAATAACAATCAAATGAAACAATGGAATCGCTCTTATGCGCATATAAAAATTAACATTACGTTGTGTGTGTTAAATGATGTATATTAATATACACTGTTTATGTGTGTGTGTGTGTGTGTTGTGGAGGAAAAATGAGCTGACCGCTAGTCGCTACTAATGCGCCGAGTTCTGAATCGCGCTTATGATATTTGTTCGGTACGAGTATATATGTCACCGGAAGATAACAAGAACAACAAATTTATAAATTTCCTTAGAAATTTTATAAGCCTTCGTAGGATTCTAAACGAGAGATTATTTTACGACCTCTATTTCGCAAATTTATCAACTTACCGAACTCACGCGCAAAATAATAAGTAAGCAATAACCAAACGCCATGTGCGCTCTGATTGGTTGAATGAATAACTGTCAACGTCAACCAATCAGAGAGCAGTGTGTTATTTGCCGTATTTTAAAAAGCGTTAAGTTGAAGGCTGTTCTGTGGTTGATAGAACTATTTAGAAACTTATGAATGGAAATTCGTTAGTCGATAAACTTACCACGAGACGTCGCAAATTTATAAATTTGCAAAAAAGTGGTCGTAAATTTCCTAGCAAATTTATAAATTTGCGCTTCTTGTTATTATCCTGTGACATAATATATATACAAATTGATATCGAACTTCGAGGGTCTAACAGTAGGGTGAATTTGACCTCCCTCCCTCCTCCCTCCCAAAGGAGGATCCTCAACTGGTATACCAGTGACTGAACTAGCAATTTCGAAGAATTGTTCATATTATTATACTATTCTGAATTCTCGAGCAAGCATATTATACAAAATACATAAACACGTTTCCTTGAACACCTTAATCGATTTGCACCAAACATAGCTAAGAACACTCTCAAAAGATATACCTTTCAAACAAAAAAAACCGCATTAAAATCGGATCAACCGTTTGGGAGCTACTTTGCCCAAGAGAGACACACACACACTAACACGTCATACTCATAACACCTCATCGTTCTTGCGTCGGGGGTTCAAAAATATTACACGCGCGATTTAGAACTCAGCAACTTAGCTGCTGTCACTACATATGAGTATGTATGTATGAGTGTGTGTGTGTGTGTGTGTGTGTGTGTGTAAGCATTATGATAATTATGGCATTTAACATTATTATGCAAAAATGAGAAAAATGTATGAATACATGTTAATATGGCCAGTAATTTGTTCTGCATACTTTAAATGGCATATAATGTGCAAGGCCATGTTCACATCTATCACTACTCATTATATATACTAATATCCTAAAGAAGGAAAGTTTGTATGTTTGTTAAATTGTAAGGGGTAATACCGGGATCTACTGAACCGATTTTAAAAATTCTTTCACCAATAGAAAGCCATATTATTGCCGAGTGTCATCATTACATAGTATAAAACAAAGTCGCTATTGCTGTCTGTCTGTCCCTATGTATGCTAAGATCTTTAAAACTATGCAATGGATTTTGATGCAGCTTTTTTTAATTGACAGAGTGATTCTTAAGGAATATTTATAATAAAGAAGAGAAACACTCAGAAATTTAGAGGTTTCTAATGTGAGCTGTGCAAAGTCAGGGTGGGTCGCTAGTATAGTATTAAAGTTGTCAAAGTTGCCTTCTTTTGTCTGTCCCTATCTATGCTTAAATTGCTAAAACTAGGCAACCGATTCATGCACTTTTTTTTTCAGATAGAGTGATTCAAGGGGTCGCTTTATATGTTTACATACACATGTGCGTAAAGCCAGACTAGTCTCTAGTCCATAATATGAAAAGAAACAGTGGCAGATAGATATTTGTTTCCTGTGTATATATAGTGGTATATATACATACATATACTGGTATCAAAGTACCCTCTGTGTTACCAGGATCCAACCTACCTGCAGGCCAAACTTCAGCAAAATCCATGCAGTAGTTTTTGAGTAAGTTTTCTGAGTCTTTATATTTATATATGGGTATTTTTTTGCAATTAAATAAATATTTATTAGCCATATTTCTGTGAGCAAAGCCACAGGACACTTATAATAATATTAGTCATTTAGATATTTAATTGTAATTCTTGTATAATTACGAAAAAAAAAAAGATCTGAGCTAATAATATACCCATCAATTTATCAACATATAATAACGTTTTTAATTCTTTTATTGCTTAAGCAAAATTGCGAAAGATAGTTTACATATTTACATATACATACAACATAACTTAAAATAAACTTCAATCAATATAAATGCTGCGAAAAGTAAGTTAAACTCAATATATTCTTAAAACATTATTTCATTGATTTTTCGCTACCATAAGGAGAACTATTTAATAAATTAACTTCTA
>JADANM010005620.1:3033525-3044928 GCA_026213755.1 Eurema hecabe
ATTGATAGTATTGTTTTTTTATTTAATGTAGCTACGAATACGTGTCTTTTGTGTCATTGCTTGAAGTAACTAGAATTATGTCCTTGTATCATTTGAATTACGTAGAGATAAAATTTTAAGGTAAATCATAAACAAAATAAGCTTTCGAAAGAAATAGAATACATAAATATAATATTGTGCTGTTAAAATAGCACTTACATTGCATTTATTTAAAATTGAATATGGCAATAATTTGTCGAATATGCTTCAGCAACGGATGAGAAAAAATGTATACGTCAATGTCAAGTCCAAATCAATGTCAGACCACTAAAGAAGAGTAATGTTATTATTTATCTTTAAAATTTGAATTTTAGTTTAACACATTGAGGTATATTTTATAATAATAATAATTTCCTTATTGTAGTGCGTTTACCAAATACTCAGTATAAAATAAAAGTTCTCGTTCTGTTGATGTTGTTAGTAAATGAACTTTATATTTTAAATTTAAAAGATTAACATTCGTTGATCAGTTTATAATCAAAAGCAGTACCTAGTCTTAGTTTTTGTAATATCTTAATATTACTACTATTGAGAACCAGATACTGTAAAATACCCTATACTGCTTAAGGTTACGTTTTCTACTTCGTAAGTCGTAACTAAGGTTATCTCGCTATCGTAAATATAACCTATCCTGTTCTTTCTTTTTTAAAAGCCTTCTTCTTTTTTAAAATTTTATTCAGGAAAGTTGAAAAAATCCTTTTTTTTAGTTTTATGTTTTTTTTTAAATGTCAATAAATATAACAGAAAATGGAGGAGGAACTAGACTCATCGGAACTAGGCACGCAATCGTACTGGCAGCAAGCGTATACGAAGGAACTTCATAATTTTGAGGAGCATGGTGATCCCGGAGATGTTTGGTTCGGGGAAGATAGTGCACAAAGAGTTATTGAATATATTTGCGATTGTGGTTTTGATAAAGAAGTTCCGGTTATTGATTTAGGTAAGTACTCTACTAATATTTTAAACTAGCTGTTGCCCGCGACTCCGCCTGCGTGGATTTTTATACAAACTTTCATCCCCTATTTTATCCCCTTGAGCGTAGAATTGATCAAAATCCTTTCTTAGCACATGCCTACGTCATAACATCTACCTGCATGGCAAATTTCAGCCTGCTCCATCCAGTAGTTTGGGCTGTGCGTTGATAGATCACTATGTCAGTCAGTCACCTTTGAATTATATAAATTTAGATGTTAAAATTTGTGAGAATGTTTGTATGGATGTATGTTTGTTATTCTTTCACGCAAAAACGGCTGTACCAATTTAGTTGAAATTTAAGATATAGATAGGATAATTGGATTAACCTTTCAGGTTCAGAGACAAGCTTACTAGTGATCCGCCCTGGCTTCGCTCAGATATGCATGCAATAAATTGAGATCTAGATAATAGATGATAATAGATGATAGAGATTATCCTTTTAAGTTTGATCAAACTTTAACTTTTAATTTGGAGTCAATGGCAGACAATGACACATCATTTATATACAACTAGCTGACCCGGCGAACTCCATAACGCCCTATAATCATGAAATATCAAAAAAGTGAAATGCAAAACTTTTCTTACATAAGAACCTTCTCCTAATAATAACAAATACAAATAAAATCAGCCAAATCGGTCAAGCCGTTTTCATGTTATGTTGTGACAACGGAAAATGGGTTTCATTTTCATATATTTAAATTAAGATAGTACTGTTTAATTTTCAGGTTGTGGAAATGGATATACTTTGTCAGAGTTAGCCCGGGAAGGATTCACAAATCTACTTGGTGTCGACTATTGTGAAGAGGCTATCACATTAGCAGAAAAAGTAGCAAAAAGCGAACATTCAATATTAAAGTTTAAGGTTGGTAATTCTTGCTTCCTTACCAATGTTATTAATGTGAAAGTAGGGACTTTTACACAAAAACTACTGTATAAGTTGTGGCACGGATGTTTAGCGCTGGACGAGAATAGCTGCGCAGCGGTAGGTTCGCGCTCGTAATTGACGTATTGGTGCGAGAAAGACAACACGACTGGGACAACCAATCAACACTCGCGCACCCGACGATCACGCGCCCCGCGCTCCGCGCCGCTACCTCGATACCTTATTTTTGACTTCTGCGCAGGTTTCGTTCAGCGCTAAAGATTCGTGGCGCTACTACTACCAATCGTTATGAAATTTTGAATGTGACAACATCATAAAAAAATACTGATGAAATGGTTGCAATTTAAGCCTTAAATAGAAAAAATGAACGCCTCAGAGCGAGGTAACGTCGCATGAGTCATGCTTTTTTGTGCGTGCAGCCGGCACCTTCAAATTATCCTTTAAATATAAGTCTTTGTCAAATCAAAGGTGTTACTAGTTATAATTATTCATAACTCCTTAGCAAAGTTATCTAAAGAAAGATAATAATAATATTTTAGAACATTTATACACAGCGCCATCTATTTCCAAGCTAAGCCGAAGCTTGAATTATGGCAACTAGATAACGGAATAAATTACATATATGTACTTTTCTTTTGTAAATACATACATACAATACATAGCAACACGCAGACCCCAGAAAAACACAAATATATTTGTCCGGTGTGGGGATCGAACCCACGACCATTCGCGCAGAAAGCAGTTGTGCTACCACAAGACAAGCAGTCGTCAAAGATATAGGCTTAGCCTAGTGAGGAAATCAAAAATATTTCATCTCTCAATAGTATCCCAACTTTACAAATTGAAATAATATGTTTTTCATTTAAGAAATTATTGTTCATTTTACTTAAGTTTGGCTGTTAATTGTCACTTTTTTTTATTGTCTTAAACATTACTTGAACAACCAATAACTAAGGCAAAAAAATATCTTTTGCAGGTCTTCGATATAATCGAAAGTGATACATTAGATTTAGGGTCAAAGTTCTCAATAGTTCATGACAAAGGGACATATGACGCTATCAGTTTAAACCCAGAAGACGCGAAAGACAAAAGACAGAAGTACATAGATAAGGTCTTCGATATGCTGGCAGATAACGGTGAGTCATTATTTCTATATCAAGCACTCTCAAAAGAACTAAGTCGTGCTTTCGCTCGTTGCGTGCAATTACACGTGCAGTGACAGACAATTAACAAATTTTTTCTTTAATTTCAAATTAATTGAAATGTAGAACATATTATTTAGAGTAATTAAAAATCTCGATTTTAAAAAGGAAGGTTACATGCCAAAAAATTCAAAAGGGGAGATATGGTTGCCTTTTGTATTTTTTTGTTTAAATGTGGTTATAAATAAAAAAAGGCTCTACTTTTAGTTCGTCTGTCTATTAAAGCAGACAGTATCTCATAAAGCATGAAGTAAGACAGTTGAAATTATAACCCATATAAAATAATTACTAAAGAAAAACAATATATATGTATGGTCCAAAACTTTTGTGGTTATAACTTTAGTAAGATAAAAAAGTATAATTTTCGTGACATCAAAAGAAATGTTTATTTCTTTTTTACATTAATTAATATATAAAACTAGCCCATAAAATTAGCCTACCTAGCCCATTAATGTATTTAATTATTTTTCATTTATTATTTTTCCAGGTATATTCGTAATAACGTCCTGTAATTGGACAGAAGCGGAGTTAATTAAACATTTTTCAGATAAATTACAATTAAAATGCGTTATTCCGACGCCGACTTTCAAATTTGGCGGCAAAGTTGGCAGCGTTGTGTCATCTGTGGTTTTTGTTAAGAAATAAATATTTGTTTATGGATGTTTTATTTATTTAAATGTATTAAAAATAGAAAATAGAAATAGAAATAGTAAAATAGAAATCACTAGCATTGGCCATTCGCATAGACTTGATTGATATTATATTTTGTACTGGCTGACCCGTGCCCACTTCGTTGGGCATAATGTTAAAAATCCTTTTTTATATAGCTTAGGAAACTCAGCAATAATGTGGCTTTCTATTGGTGAATGAATTTTTAAAATCGTTTCAGTAGATCCCGAGATTACCCCTTACAATTTAACAAACTCGCAACCTTTACTTTTTACCCGACTACGGCAAAGCCAAAGGAGGGTTATGATTTTGACAGGCTATGTATGTATGTATGTATGTATGTATGTATGTTCATCTGTTCCCTCGTAACTTCTAAACCACTAATCAGAATTCGACAAATGACATATCATTAGAAGCGTCTTAATTGTCCGCTGGTTATAGGCTATATAGATTTTCACCAAATTCAATGTGGCGCCCTCTAGCGGACAAAATATACAGAGTAAAAAAATAAAGTTAAGCTAGATATGCCGTGTTTGGTATCATTTTAAAGCGCTTCACTGGTACATTTCGAATATATATATATTACTAGCATTTGCATGTGACTTTACTTGCATTTATGGGCTAATTGCATATAATTCACATCTTTTCGTTCTTAATTTCTTTGGTACTTAGTAATCAGAATAAGACCACTGCAGTGCCATTATTCAGCGTCGTTTTTTGTCGTAGTTGGGTTTTAGTTTTTTTACTTTATCTTGTCTATAATATTAGTATAGATAAAATATTTTTCGTGTCCTTTAAAAAATGTCGATTGGATATACAAATGTAACGGGGTTGATTACATGAAAAACATCAAAGTCACAATACAAAAGATATACATATATCTTTATTCAACTAGGCTACATATAGTAATACTTGAATCATCATAGTATTATAAAATATTAATTTACAAATGACCACGGAAAGCAGTTTTAACAGAGAAGAACCATTTTATAAATCAACCACCAAGAGATTGCGCGAGGGGTTGGAACTTTTTTATAATTTACGCTTTCACGGCCAAACCGCTGAACTGATTGTAATGGAATTTGGTACACAGATGGTCTAGAGCCTGAGATAAAACATAGGATACTTTTTTACTGGAAAAAGGATTATAAGGGGGGGGGGGGGGTCAAAGTTTATATGAAAGTCCACGCGGAAGGAGTGGCGGGCAGCAGCTAGTTTTCCAATATTTTCGTCTTCAATATATATCCAATGATATGATATTCACTTTGGAAAACGGACTACCACGTAAAAGCCTTCTTATTTTTTTTATTTTTCATATAACCTACGACAGAGCAATAATGTGGCTTTCTACTGGTGAAAGAATTTTTAACATCGGTTCAGTAGATCTCGAGATTACCCCTTACAATTTAACAAATATACAAACACACAAACTTTACTTCTTTATAATGTGTATTAGTATAGATTAAGCTCTTTGTATTTAAATATTTATAACTGAGCTTTTAATTAACTTAACTTAATGCTTATTTTAATAATTATTGATTTATCTACAAAACAACGATTAACTAAGCAATATCTTTATAATTTTTATCTTTAGTAGTTGTTAGTCGCCAACTGTGATGCAATTATTTTATTAGAATTGATTATTTTTATCTACGACTTGTAATAATGATTAATCTTTCAAAAATTCTTTATCTATGGTCTGTGGCAACAAGGACGACGGTTCGCGGTAAAAATGTAATTTTCAAAAGAGTATTAAAACTTTTAAATATCGTATTATCCTAATAGCAGGACGTTATTGAAATATTTTTTGCTTTATTGTTCAACATTATTCCGCATTTTGCGGAATTATGCGTTGAATGTTTACTACATCTTTCTTCGTCCATACTAATATTATAAATGTGAAAGTGTGTTTGTTTGTTTGTTTGTCCTTCCTTCACGCCGTAGCTAAGCAATCAATCGACCTGATTTTTGGCATACGGTTCGTTGAAAAGATGGAGTAACATGGGCTACTTTTAACGGGAAAAAAGGGTTATATTCCCCCAAGTTCAAAGTTTATATGAAAGTCCACGCGGACGGAGTCGCGGGCAACAGCTAGTTCATAATATATTAAGAACTTTCAAAAGTACTAAGCACTACCTAGTAGTGCTTTCGCTGGATGCGTGGAATTACATGTTACCAGAAAATTTACAAATATTTTTCTTTAACTTGACATTGATCGAAATGTCGAACTATGCTCTGTTATTGATAATAATATGTTAGTCGTTCTTCCACGCAAAAACTATTTAATGAATTTTGCTTGAATATGGCATGCAAGCAGATTACGTACTAGATTAACAAGATTTACGACCGCTTGGCGCAGTGGTAACACAACTGCTTTCTGCGCGAAGGGTCGTTAGATCGATTCCCACACCGGAAAAATATATCTGTAATTTACATTTGTATTTTTCTGGGGTCTGGGTGTTGCTATGTATTGTTTGTATGTATTTACAAAAGATAAGTATGTATATGTAATTTATTCCGTTATCTAGTTGCCATAACACAAGCTTCGGTTTAGCTTGGAACTAGATGGCGCTGTGTTTTAATGTCCTGAAAATATTTATTATTTATTTATTTATTTATTTAGACCATTATTTCCACAAGATAGAACTAGCAAATGAACCGCGGAATGCGGTTATACATATCAATAGCCAAGGTCCCAAAGAAAGTAAAGAATACAACTATAAAATTCTTTATTAAAAGTCTTACAAACGGTAACTTTTAAATTTTTCTTAAATTCAGTTAATATCTTCGAGACCATATTAAATATTACCAAATATACTAAAGGAAACACACTTATAAATAAATAAAATTAATAACATACAACGAATTTTGCCAACCTATAATTTACCCAACAAAAGGTAATAATTTTTAAGTTTTACAAACATGGTGGGTATGTATGTATAATAAATTATTATTATTAATAACCCTCACGAATGTTTAGCGCTGGACGAGAATAGCTGCGCATCGGTAGAATCGCGCTCGTAATTGACGTATTAGTGCGAAAAAGGCAACACGACTGGGACAACCAATCAACGCTCGCGAACTCTACGATCACGCGCCCCTCGCGCCGCACCGCTACCTCGATACCTCATTTTTGACTTCTGCGCAGGTTTCGTTCAGCGCTAAAGGTAATTGACGGTTACTAAAACGGCATTTATAAAAATGTTACCATCTTTATTAAAATTGGTTAATAGAAAAAACAACTTCGCGCGCTTTTTAAAGGAAATTTCTTTTTTATTTTTTCAATTTATACTAGTAACAAATTTAAATCTGATCTTGCAGTATAAAAAAAACAAGAGCCAATCGAAATTTCAAACTATAACAACATAAAATAACAGTTGAAATTAAGTATAACCTTTTCCTATTTTTGAATTCATATAAAACTTCACAAAAAAAACTTTTTTAACTTCATTTAGGCTCGTACATTAAAAAAAATAACTTGTGCGTTATTCCTACCTTTTACTAAATTAACCCATATATTTTTTAAATAAACCTCACTAATATTATAAACGCGAACATTTGAGAGTATGTATGTATGTGTGTCACCGCAAAAACTTTAAAATTGATTTGTTAAGCATACACGTAGATGAGACATTGATATATAGTTATCCAATTATAACACAAGAGCACATTATGCTTAACCTTGAATGTTCCAACTACAGGAACGCTTCGCACAATCGAGCACTCTCTAACTAAACCTAATCCACGTCCCAATTAGGTTCATCAAAATTCGGTATTGTGCGCCTCTGAGTCGCACTATGCTCTGTAATTGGAAAACTAGGTTTATAGGTCGCGTCACGGATGTTTAGCGCTGGACGAGAATACCTGCGCTTCGGTAGAATCGCGCTCGTAATTGACGTATTGGTGCGAGAAAGACAACACTATGGGGAACTCGCGCACCCGACGATCAACG
This sequence comes from Eurema hecabe, assembly GCA_026213755.1. Taxonomy (NCBI): domain Eukaryota; kingdom Metazoa; phylum Arthropoda; class Insecta; order Lepidoptera; family Pieridae; genus Terias; species Terias hecabe. The sequence continues at coordinate 3,041,246 of JADANM010005620.1, forward strand.
ACGACGATGTGCCGTCCCCTCGGTACCTTATTTTTGACTTCTGCCCAGGTTTCGTTCAGCGCTAAAGATTCGTTACGCTACTTATACTTCCCTGTGTTGCCATGGCAACGGAAACTTAGCGGAAAAAACCTCCAGGCGTTCTAGTTACGCATATTATGTCTTTTAAACCTATATTTATATTTTTATAACTTAATTAATATGAAATAAATTAGTAATATAAGCTTACTTGTATAATATCCCCTTTATACCTTTTAAAAATAAAAAAAACCCACCTGAAGTTAATTTCCAAATTAATGTCATTATTTTATTCGCTTTAACATAGATTTAGCATAAAAAATACATTAGTAGATATTACGTAAAATAACTTTAACTTAAAACTTATCATTAGCAATATAACTTTAAATATAGAAATTATCTATATGAAGGTGAATAACATTTTTCTAATTTACAGCTAAAAGTTCTTAGGCCAAATTGTGAATATATAAAAAAATACATTTATTCCATTCTTGTGAATGAAACTTTCTTTTACGAAAACATATTTTGTAATCCGACCCATTGTTTTGAAGATATTTTTACATATAAATAACAGATGTACATACATTTATATTATTATTAAGTAAATGATTATATATTTAAATTTCATTTGAAGTAATTACCATAATTTTAAAATAACACTGAATAACCATTATAAATAGTTGTAACTTTTCTGATTTTTTTAAACTGAACAAAAAGGTTTACATAACAGAACAATATACCATTTCAACTTATAATATGATCATCATTATCGATCATATTTATTATATAAAAAAAAACAATTATATTATATTTATATGTAATGTGTAGACTTTTCCACAAGTCTTTCATTACAGTTTTCCGGATAAATTTATTGAATTAAATACGCAAATTACTGTACATTTTTTATACCCCCATTGTTTTCTTGTAGTTAATTTTCCATGTCATTATTTTAAAGGTAAACTATTGCCGGTATACTGAAACGCAACTTAAATTTAAGTACAACTTAAACCGGCCCGATTTGACAATTCGCCATACAATTCTGACAAAATTACGAGTCTTAAGGTGTGCTTAAATTTAATTTGCGTAGGAGTATTTGGCCATATATCCCACAGTTTCACCAACTTTAAACTTAGCATCTTAACAACAAACTTAGGTTTCATATAAGGTATAGTAAAGTTTCCTACGGTGAAATTTAAGAAAGCAGTAGAGGTGTACTGCTCATTCACATAAGCTAACAAAAATACAGCAGTACGGAAGTAAAAAACACTTAAAGGCCTTTAAATTCATGCAAAGTATAGGAATGTGATATAATATTTATACTTTCTATATTACTCAGAATTAAATCTGATCACAGTACCTATAAGTCTCATATGTGTTTATATATACTAGGTACCCTAGAACAACAGCTATTATCGAGAGAATTAAAGTCAGACACTGGAATAATTTTAACTTCTCTACCTGCTTGTGGAGAATCTCATAGTTTATCTGTAAGTTGTTCAACGCATTCGTAACCGAATCATACTTGTCTGATTTCTCAACGACATTGCCATTCTTAATTTCCTTGATCGGGAACTGGCATTTCAACCTGTACTCGTCAACTTTATTACCTGAGGAGTTCTGCCATATTTCGCTCAATTCCTTCTGCGATAAATCGGTTTTAGGAACTTGCATACACATGACTAGGAACATGTCCTTCGAGACGTTTTTAAGCTGAAAACCTGGTTGTACAACGATCATAACCGTTTGTGAAGAAGACGGTGTTAGTATGCCTGAGCTGGGTCGAACTCTAAACTTTTCCGGTGACGTTGTACGTATTTTGAAAGAAACAGCGCTTGAGTCCTTGTTTGTTATTGTAAATTGACCGGTTACATCTTCATTTTCGTTTTTAAACACAATTATACTAGCCGGGTTTATTTGTAACATTTCTCCTGATGAATGAATGTCGTTTTGCTCAGCGAAGGTGACTTTCTTAGGTGTGTGTTCCGGTGAGTTCCTATTTTCGGGCACAAACTCAAAGACGTAGCTATCCTGCCCGCCCCAGCATGTTAGTGCTTGCTCGGGTGTTACGAAATTTTTAAGAGTGTCTTTATTAACGTTTTTCAACTTTTCGATAGCCTGTGCCGGTAGTAAGGACTTCACAATCTTAAATGCCGCAGACAAAACCCATGGCATTTGATATATAATAATATAGTTTAAGAAATAAGGATAGTAGTGCTTAAATAGTGATATTAGGTACTGTATTAACTCCATATCCATGTTGCTTAATCCACAACCTTCCATATCAAAGAATAAAGATATTTTATTACCGTTTTCTTCGCGCTCCATTCGATCGAACCAATAAATGATGATCTTCTTAATCTCTTCGAAGTCCTTAACACCTTTAACGTGTTTTTTAGACTTAATTATCAATAAAAGACTGCCGTCAACATCGCGACAGTGCGGAAAAATTATACCCTCTAAGAGATACTCCATTTTCAAGTTACTCTCATTAATATTGTTGGCTCCAACGTTTTTTCGCCACGTGAATATCTCCCAGAGCATATCAGCCGCCTCTTTAGCATCCTCGCTGGAATGTTTTAATACCCGGGTGATATATTTTTCGTCTTTTAACCGATCTAAGTCCAACGGATGAAAACCGTGGTCACTATTCTCGGTTAACTTGTTTTGAAACAAAGTCCTTACTTCTGTTATGGAAGACATGATAAACTTTGCACTTATAAAAAACTATATACAGGATATACTTGTTAAAATCAATAAAGGGGACGACGAGACAATTTCAGTGGTGATCACAATAGCACTGTTGTGACATTTCAAATTTTGAATGACATTTAAATCTAGGATATTGAAAAGGTCGCGTTCCGATTTATAAATATGTAAGTGTAGGTGACAGATGTATAACATAACTGTGTTTTAGTCTGTGGTGATAAATATTAATAGATAAATATTAATAGATAAATAGATTTAAAAAAAGATAATTATTATTAATTATCTTTTTTTTTATCTATATATAAAAAAAAATGAAACCCGTTTTCCGTTGTCACGATATTACATGAAAACGGCTTGACCGATTTGGCTGATTTTTTTTGTTGTATTTGTTTTATTAGGAGAAAGTTCTTATGTGAGGAATGATTGGCACTTTATTGATATTTCATGATTATAGGGCGATACGAAGTTCGACGGGTCAGCTAGTATTTCATAACTTTAAAGTTTAAACTACACGATATACAAGTAGCTTTAAATTACGGAATCTATTTTCATGCGGTTTTTATCATTATCAGATAGTGATTGAAGAGATTTATATGAATAAAACATAAGGATAAAACCATGGGGCCCAGAGATCAATTTCTCAACAATCATGTATAAGAGAAAGTGCCTAATTTGGTTACTCTGTTTTTTTTCGAAATTACTATGTCTGCACTGATGAATAATAAAGAACATTAAGTTCTTTATTTTAATCGATTTGTCTCCACTCCTCAATAGAATAACTATAAAATAACAATTTTGTCACAGGAGAACACTGGGACACAAAAGATATAAAATATAAATAAAACAATTATTAAATTTTATGACGCATATTTATAAATGTCACAACAATAGCACCCTGTTACATAGTAAATACAAAAATCACAAATTTATTCATTACCATATACTACATATTACATATACCT
>JADANM010005620.1:3054440-3064539 GCA_026213755.1 Eurema hecabe
TTTGACGTGTCTGTCTGTCTGTCGGGGGTTTTTAAAAATTTTAAATTTAATATTATTTCTAATTCCAGTCAATACCAATATAGTGGACCCCCGGTAGACCGACCAACATTTTGCAGGGCAGTGTCGAACTATCGAATTCGTCGGATTATATTATTGTGTACTATAGTGCCTATAAGAATATAGTCCGGATTTTTTTTTTCAAAAGGGTACCTTATAATCAATTATTTATATATTATATATACATAATATGTACTTATATGTACTCTGAAGTAGTACGCTTAGTCAGAATTAAAACAATACCCTTCGCGTCGAGCACAGTAGTGATGGTGCGTATAAGTTGTAACTTCTAACTTGTAACTTGTTCAATCACGCATTAGCGAATAGAAAATATGTATTTTGTATATACTACTGCTAAATAATATTATATTACCCATTCACTACCTAAGCAAATTTTGGAGAATGGATGCCCAATTGTATAAATCTTAAAATATGAAACCTTTAAAAAAAGGTTTAATAGACGAAAGTTTTAAAAGAATTATCTACGTATCGTTTTAAAAAAGAAGGTTTCTCAATTTGACGATATGATTGCTTTTAATAAACAAATTAGCAAGTAGGATTAGGATTCTAATAAAATGCCTTAAATTAATGCACGAATTTATTATAATTAAAATCATTAATATTTTGTTAATAAGCTTCTATTGCACATTTCAAAACATTTAAATCATTAATGGTTTACAATCTTTATTAATCTATGCTATGACATTTCTTGTCTATGATTTGTACTTTCATTGGTTTAAACTTAATAATGAATCTGTGGTTCGTACTTAGCGACTTTTAAATTTTCTTAGAACCCTAAGTTGAATCCTGAAGACTTCTCAGAGTCTTTGTCCAAAGAGGTTTCGCTGTTCTCTTTATGGTCTATGGACAGACTATCCTTGGAGTTAGTATTTCCTGAAGCACCACCATATGCCTCCAAAGCTTGTTGGAATGCGTCAGTGAACTCCTGAGCGGGAACATCATCTTTAGCTTTGAGAATGTCATCGAAGTGATCAGCAAAACCGGCTGGAATCGTGTTACTTGATCCGAAGAATTTGCTAAATATATCAGTGAAGCCACCAGTACTGCCGCCTCCAATATTCTTGAAGATGTCTCCAAAAGCATCAGTAGGTAGAGCATCGTTGCCTCCAGCGAGGTCGAAAGCCTTAGTGAACTGGTCTACTGGTATGGAGCCGTCTGGATTGCATGTGGAGAGTCCAGATTTGAATGCTGATAGGAAATCGGTTGGGACGACACCGCCGCTGCCTCCAAAGCCTTTGAGAATGGCGCTGGCGAATACTCCAGGCCCGATACCGGCGCTGACGCTAGCTACGATTCCTCCAACGCTGGATAATGGGCTTCCACCTCCGAGCAAGTTGAATGTTGGTCCTAGAATAGGAGAAAGCGGTATATAATAGAAGGCTAGTGAGCGTTTTCCTTCTTTCCCAATTGATATCTAACTAGCTGTTGCCCGCGACTCCGCCCGCGTGGATTTTCATACAAACTTTCGTCCCTTATTTTACCCCCTTTACGGTAGAATTGATCAAAATCTTTTCTTAGCGGATGCCTACGTCATACCATCTACCTGCATGGTAAATTTCAGCCCGATCCGTCCAGTGGTTTGGGCTGTACGTTGATAGATCACTATGTCAGTCAGTCACCTTTGAATTATAATATATATTTAGATAATTAGGGTAGTCCTATCATGCGTTTTTGCAGACAAGCTTTGGCAGGAAGGTACGCCACACAGTAGTAGTCAATTCAAGAACTTTAAGTTTAATTTCGAGAATAATTAGAGATACTAATATAAAATTGTTATTATGTATTTTCAATGATAAAATATATAAATGAAATCAATTATCCAATCCAACTAAATTTTAGAGCCAACTTGGGGATGGATCGTTACTCTCATAACCTCCCTGGATACGCGGATAAGGCTTTGTAAGCTTAAAATTTGACAAAAACGAAAAAAAATATTTTATTTATTTAGAGATACCAACAGCTTTACATACAAACATTCAAATATTTCAAAAATTTTCATTAAAAAAAACATTGGCATGGAAAGCCAGTTATAGGCATATACAACATTCACATATTATACAACTATTAGCTATAAAAGAGAAAAATAATAGTTCAAATATTTGTTAAGATATAATATTTATTAAAATAAAGCACTTACTGGGGATACCCTGAACCGCGATGAAGCACTGTAATAAAAAACAACATTTAATTAAAAAAAGATACGTTTACATAAAGATATCATGAAAATGAAAATTATCACTACAAAGTATAAAACAAAGTCGCTTTCTTCCCTAAATCCTTAAATAAAAAATATGCTTGTATCTTTAAAACAGCGCAACCGATAATCATGCGTTTTTTATGTCTTAGTCACTCTCTTTGAACCAAATGTCAATGTTGGATTCAATAAAGCTATATACAGGTACTTGGAAAGGTTAGAAATAACTTTAGAAAAGTAATACTTAAACTGTTTAAAAGATTATTAGTACATATTATAAGTCTAAGTCAAAGTCATAAGTATCTTTATTCAACTAGGCTACATAAAGAAGCACTTCAATCGTCATGGTATTACAAAACATTTACCACCGGTTCGGAAGGCAGTTTCTACAGAAGAGAACCGGCAAGAAACTCTGATAGTCACTCTTTTTATAAACCTAAATGTCGTGTTTATTATTATACTACTTAATATTTTTTAAATACACGCATCATATATGCAAGCAAAGCCGACACAGGTCGCTTGTATATATTAATTTAATTACATCAATAACGTTTAAAAATTAAATTGTATCCTCGAACATTTTTGTTAAAAATTTTTTTTTGATTATTCAAAAATAAATATGAATTTTGCTACTTACCGCAACCAGTACGCAAACGAAAGCCTTCATTTTGTTTGCCTGTCTTCCGCGTCTGCCGAAACTATGTAAAAATAGCGCCGAATTTGGCGTATTTATATCACTTTTGAAAACATCTGCGTCAATATTAGAATTAGAACAATCTGTTTATTCTGTAAATACTGTTTAAAATATTTTGGTTATTATTATAGCTTGTTTTAATTCGTGGTTTCACTTAAAACTTTAGTAATATTTTAATAGTAATAATAATTAATTAATTCACAAAAATGTAAATTATTTAATACAATTCCAAATCATACGAATTATAGTTCTTCTAGTTAGTATTCTTATATAATATGTATTTTCGAAGTTTATCGATTATGATTATATATTTTTAAAAATTTTATTTTATTTTTACATTTTCCATACCTCTCAGGTTGTCTGGCAGAGATTGGTGTGTAGCAGTAAGGTCGTCTTTTGTGCATTGCTATTTATGTTTTCTTTTATCTGTAGGTATACTGTTATCTTTTTTATGTACAAAAATACAATTATAATTTGCAATTACATTTGTATATTAAACAGCTAAAGAGTGCATTTGAATGCGCTAATCTCAAGTTTAGTACGCGTCATTTATGTTTAGCGCTGGACGAGAATAGCTGCGCATCGGTAGAATCGCGCTCGTAATTGACGTATTGGTGCGAGAAAGACAACACGACTGGGACAACCAAGCCACGCTCGCGCACATGACGATCACGAGCCCCGCGCGCCGCGCCGCTACCTCGACACCTTATTTTTGACTTCTGAGCAGGTTTCGTTCAGCGCTAAAGATTCGTGACGCGTACTATACCTACTACTGATTCGAATTGAAACATTCTTTAGAATACAACAAATATTTATTTAATCAACAAGGTTACATGTAGTAACACTTTTGAATATGAATAGTTATAGTAATATAAACCAATTCTCCATACATCCTACAAACAAACTTAAAAACTTTTGCAATAATATAAGTAATGATTCCTCTTTTATTTTAAGTCATACGTAAAACAAATTACTTTTTCAGACGCAATTTGTCAATAAATCAACCATTTAACAGGTACTTTGTTTACTACAAATAGCTTAATTTTAAACACGTAAGTCATTGACACGTGACCCGAATTAAAAACAAATTTATTATCCCCAAAAGCGTTAAATGGTTTTATGTTTCTGAACGTTTTTTCATCTAATTCCTGAACGTTGCTTTCTAAACTGCCGCAACAAAAAATGACAGCGCGTGTCAATTTAGAAAAAAATAGGACCGATTGCATCCAATTAGGGGCTGATTTCCCTATTTCAATAATGTCTAACATATTTGACTATTAGTACGACTTTTTTGCTATTAAATGTTATACTGCATATTATTCTAATTATAATATTTTTTTTAATCCGTAACCTAACTGTATAAACTTAGTTATTGTAATGTATACTAATATTATAAAGCTGAAGAGTTGAGAGTTTGTTTTTTTGTTTCAATACGTTTATCCCAGGAACTAACGATTCGAATTGTACAATTATTTTTGTTTAATTTTTAGACTAGTTTTTTTTACATTTTAAAGAATATTAAAGGGTAGAGAATATTATAAATACTGAACCAATTTGAATTATACTTTTAGATAAATAATAGTATACTGTTTAATATTATTCTATTTTATGTTTGCATGCCATAACCATATGAACCTATTATCTTGAATCACTCTATTTTTTAAAAAAGCATTTAAGCATACATAGGGACAGACAAAAGAGAGCGACTTTATTTTATACTATGTAATGATACAGATTCCAAAAATATAAAACTTGTGTAATATTTTACTAATATGACACTATAAGTATTTTGCGATAATATATTAACTAACAATTGTTCAAATATTATTAGAAAATTTTCCATTCCATATACCTATTATTATGCTCTACATAATATATCTAAAATGTTTTTAACCCCCGACGCAAAAAGAGGGGTGTATAAGTTTGACGTGTCTGTGTGTCAGTCTGTCTGTCTGTGGCATCATAGCTCCCGAACGAATGAACCAATTTAAATTTAATTTTTTTTCGTATTACAGGTGTTTTACGGGCGAGTGTTCTTAGACATGTTTGATGAAAATCGATTTAGCCGTTTAAAAGTTGTGGGGGTTAAAGTGGGGAAGAAAAACCGAATGTCTGCAAATATGCTCAAGTGGGGTATCAAATGAAAGGTTATGACTTTTACATCACTAAAAACAACTTTCGAAAGTTTGACGAGTCTGTCTGTCCGTCTCTCGGGGTTTTTTTTTTTAATTTTAAACTTAATATTATGATTCATAAAGCTATATGCAATTATATTATACTAGCTGTTGCTCGCGACTTCGTCCCCGTCGGATCTATTTCTATTATTATGTTATAGTGAGTCAATCTTAGAAGATAGACATGTACTGTCGCGGACTTTTTTTTAGATCATTTAAAGAGGAATAATTCTTTCATACATATTATTCTTGTATCTTGAACCGTTTTCGCGGCGCACGCAAAGGAAGCCCTCAAAGATGAATAATTGTCCCCGTTTTTTCCATATTTTCCATTATATCTTCGCTCCTATTAGTCGCAGCGTGATGTTATGTAGCCTAAAGCCTTCCTTGATAAATGGTCAATTCAATAAAAAAAGAATTTTTCAATTCGAACCAGTAGATCCTAAGATTAGCGCGTTCAAACAAACAAACAAACTCTTCAGCTTTATATATTGGTATAGATTAAATAGATGTAAGCGTAAGGATGTATTTTGAAGACGCAAAAACATCCTAATTGGGACGTCTAACCTTAAGGTAAGCAACTGACAAAACAATCTCTTTTCTTCTTGTTGTTTTTATCATTTACAAATTTTCTATCGTTGTGACTTGTATGTATGTGTGCTGCCGCTGCTGAGCGGAACACTTTTGTAGGTTGATTTGTATGGGTGTTAATGTGTAACATATCTAATAGGTATATTATATTATTGTTTAAGATCCTTTATAATAATACTATTAAGTAATGTATAATTTGCTAACCTAATGACCTTTAACTGTAATTATATTGAATTAACCAAATCATTCCCATCTCTGAAACCGCATACATTTATTTTACGATTATTTCCTATAATCTAATCCTAACCCTTCGTTATCTGTTAATTGCTTTATTATCTGTGCAACGGTGACATTCCCGCCCTTTTATTTGTCAAATATTTTGACACTCCATACAGATGATTACTTTGGGGTGGCGATAATGTTATAATTTGATTAGAAATAATGTTATCTTTATTTGAGTTTATGTCAGCGAGGGGTCATTAAAAATCACGCAGAACCTGTCTGCTATTATTAAATATGAAAATTAAAATTAAAGTCAAAAGTAAAAATGATTTTATTCAACTAGGCTACTTAAAGCAACACTGTCGAATCAGTTTCTACAGAGAACAACCACAGGTGAGTTTTTGGCGGGAATCTTGCGGCGTCTATTTGTAATCTAATTGAATATTCGTTTTTTGGTGCATGAAGCGATTTATTGTTTGATTGTGATAGTGAATCATGCAGTAAATTAGCTAGTGTCCAGGAAATGAGGAATTTATTCGAGAGCACATAGTAGCGCCGTTCCGACTGCTCCAAGATTCGTCGAAGTTCTTCGTAAAGTTCACTATCACTTTACGAAGGGCAGAACGAAACGACTGACTGACTCGACTAAAGACGACTTGATGACGACGATTTACTTGACTCATATCGACTTTAAAAATTCTTTCACCAATAGAAAGCCACATTATTGCTGGGTGTCCATAGGCTATATAAAAGAGGATTGTTAGCATTATGCCCGACGAAGGCACGCTAGTCATAATCATGACCAGTGATGTTTAAGATACCCAATACAAAGTATCTGAGATACAAGATGCTAGATACTTTAAGAAAAAGCATTTCAGATATCTGAAATACTAGATACAAAATACCTATCTTTTCTCTATTCTTCAAAATACTAAGATATCAGTAAAATATATCTAAATATCAGATACAAAATAAAATAAATAAAAAGTATTTTAAATACAAGATGTAAATACGTATTTTGTATCTTGTATCTGTATTTCAGATACTTTTATCTGAGATATGTCACATCTCTGTAATCATCATCCTTTAAAACAATTATTTTTATTATCTTCTTTCGAAATTAACTTCAAACGTGAAGAAGTCATTGATTTTATTATAAAAAATTGTTAAACAATTCTAAATATTTATAATGTACCTATTTAGTGAATGTTTGTATATAAAATAAAATTTTCGTTTGCGTAAGACATGACGCATAACAGATGTAGTTAACATTTTGAATTTTTATTTAAATATTTCATTTTTCGTTACACATTTTTGTAAAGGGCAACATTTTTTTTAGTGGCAACTTAGGGTTCTCCTTTGTACGATCCCTTATTCCCTTTTGTGACATACATCCATCCTTCTACAGTTTCTATAAGCTTTCTTGAAACACGATGAATTTTATGAGTAAAGTTATTATTATTGACGTGAAATGTCTTTAAAATTGCGCCGAAACATACGGGTATAGTACGCGTCACGAATCTTTAGCGCTGAACGAAACCTGCGCAGAAGTCATTAATAAGGTATCGAGGGGACGGCGCGTGATCGTCGGGTGCGCGAGCGTTGATTGGTTGTCCCAGTCGTGTTGTCTTTCTCGCACCAATACGTCAATTACGAGTGCGATTCTACCGATGCGCTATTCTCGCTAGCTAGCTATTCTCGTCCAGCGCTAAACATAAATGACGCTCACTATACCAGGTTTGAAAAGTGGACCGTAGTGAAAAGGTCTTTAACATCGTACCTTAATAATTAAAAAACTATTAGTATTAGAAACAAAAATGTGGTGTGAATATTTCACTTATATAGTCAGCTCGCTGTTAAAACAGCGTCCATCTTGTTTTCATTTCAATCTTTTACTTTAAAAACGATTCGCTTACATAGACTTATTGCTTGCTATTATAATATAATATAATATAATAGCTATTGCTTGGAACCTTGTCTGTGTAAATTTGTATAAGTTATGTACATGTATTGAAAGTACTGCGTAAACCTTTTATTAAATTTTATCTTTTTCCATGGTGTTATATAGACGTAAGCCGAAAAAGGCTTTCAAACAAAAAAACACTCCTATATAGATCGTTACCGCAATAATATTCGTATGTTTTTCGGAGATTTCGATTTTTCCACATTTATAGGGTATTTCTTATAGCAGCAACATTACCGGTGTGCTTGTGTGCGTGTCATCGAGTATAAGAACGTGCTGTTAACACCTACATGTATACAGTTGTGGCTTCACTTACGGCGGACCGATTGTTAAGGGACTATCAGTCTGTGCGTTTTACGTTTATGTGTATAAATACTACTTTTCACAGTATTTATTAAATTAAGGTAAAAAAACTTTTCTTTTTATTAAAAAAAATATACACGAATTAATAAACCGCTCGCATCTAAAAAGCCTAAATATAAACTATTCAATATAATATTTGAACAATTGTTTATATTATTTCTGAAAAACACCTTTTGTTGTGTAAATTATTAACAATTAATTTTAATGTATTTGTTTTAATAGTTGGCTTATGTAAGAATATTACATTGGATAATAGCTACATTACACTAGTCGCGCTCTGCGGTTTTGCTTGCGTAGTTCCTAGCTTGGGATATAAAGTATCCTATGTGTTAATACAGGGTCTAATCTAACATGCCGAATTTTAGACAAATGGATACTGTAGTTTTCGCGTGAGACCAAGAAACATACAAACATATTCAAAAACGCATTACACATTTATACATAGTAGCTGACCCGACATAACATTATTGTTAACAATCCTTTTTTTACATACAACAGGACACTCAGCAATAATGTGGCTTTCTATTGGTGAAAGAATTTTTAAAATCGGTTCAGTAGATCTCGAGATTATCCCTTACAATTTATCAAACACACAAACTTTACGTCTTTATAATATTAGTATAGATTATTAGGTTTGAAGGTTTATTTCGTTGGTATAGTACGCGTCACGAATCTTTAGCGCTGAATGAAACCTGCGCAGAAGTCAAAAATAAGGTATCGAGTGGACGGCGCGTGATCGTCGGGTGCGCGAGCGTTTATTGGTTGTCCCAGTCGTGTTGTCTTTGAGCACCAATACGTCAATTACGAGCGCGATTCTACCGATGCGCAGCTATTCTCGTCCAGCGAAAACATAAATGACGCGCACTATACATTAATATGACATTTCTTGCTTTTATCTTTAACTAGCGATTCGCAGTTTTAAAGATTTAAGCATACATAGGGATATAGAGACAGAGAAAGCGACATTGTTTTATACTATGTAGTGATAATGACTGTCTTGCTTACAATGGCGGATTCAGGGGTCAGGACCCCTGATCTGGTTCCAGGACAAAGTGAACGCTAATCTATACATATAATAAAAACGTAACGAGTCGCCTTCTTTACATGGAAGATATATGGAAAAAAATATTATAGCATACCTTTATTAATGCAATAGAATCCAAAATAATGATTTTTGGAATTCTTGTCTGTTTGTTTGTGCAGCTTATCCTATCTAGATGGGGTTTTCATTTATATATTGTGGTAAGCTTAACTTAACATTTAGTGTTTAATTCATGTCAATCGGTCGATAAATAAAAAAGTTATGACAATTTAAAGTTAAAGATTCGTGACGCGTACTATACTCTAAGTAGGGTATAGATATAAAAATATACGCATACATAATATATATTTTATCCACTAAAGACATATACATTAGAACGCCGATTAACCGAATCAGTCCTAAGCTTAATATAAAAACTAGCTGACCCGTGCCCACTTCGTTGGACATAATGTTAACAATCATTTTTATATAGCCTATGACACTCAGTATCAATGTGGCTTTCTATTGGTGAAAGAATTTTTTAAATCGGTTCAGTAGATCCCGAGATTACCCTTTACAATTTAACTAACACACAAACTTAATTTTTTTATAATATTAGTATAGACTAGCTGTGCCCGCGACTTCGCCCGCGTAGAAAAGTGATTTTGGGCAGCATTTTTGAAAATACCTAACCCGCGCCAACAAACGTTCAGCAAGTTCAACGTGATTCTTTAAATTACCAAACTTTTTTATTTATCAACCGATTGACATGAATTAAACACTAAATGTTAAGTGAAGC
>JADANM010005620.1:3121775-3145270 GCA_026213755.1 Eurema hecabe
CCCAATCGCGCTTGTAGTATCTGTGGATGAAATTATGACGTCACTTTAAAGTCACTTACCTTTGACAGTTTAGTATCCGGCGGAACGTTCGGTATACATTCTCGTAGGTCTGTGAAAGCTGTGTTTATACTCTGTGTTCGTCGTCTTTCTTTTTTATTAGCTGTGGTCCTCCGTTTGACAACTCTCACGAAGGAGGGGGGGCGGTCGTAGCGGGGAAGGGTTTGCATGTCACAATCTACCGCTGAAATTGGTCGTTAAATTGTCAAATCGTTGAGTAGATAAGGAGCTATGACTTGAGAGTTGAGGCTATGACAGAGCTCCTTATTATATCTTAATATATATAAATCTCGTGTCACAATGTTTGTCCTCAATGGAAACCACTTAACCGATTATAATAAAATTCGCACACCATGTGCAGTTTGATCCAACTTAAAAGATAGGATAGCTTTCATCCCGGTATTGTCCCGGTAATTGGCATTACGGCTAGTAGGTATATTATATATTCTTTTAATAAGAAAAAATGACCTTAAGAGTTATGGCAACAATCTTGGTACCGAGTTCAAAATAACTATTAAATCGTTTCTTTAAACTAAATGAAATTACGTATTAGGTATTTTTTGTGAAGCAAATTTATTTTTTTAATTCTAGGATGAAGTCGATTTATTTATGTTAAAAATTATTTTATTTGTTTTAGAGACATTTGCACTTGTCATTTTACTGACAGGAGTCTACTATACTTTTAAAAGTTTTGATTCTCACCTGTTCCATTTTGCGAATAATTATGATGAATAATATTATGATGGTAATTGTCATATCCTTCGTTAGTCACTTGCAAGTCATCATAACCTACAAAATACAAAAAAATATTAAAGATATTAAAAAAAAATCAAATATTATTTACGTGATAAGTTTGTGAGAATGTTTGTTATTCTTACACGCAAAAACGGCTGGACCGATTTAGTTGAAATTTGGTATGTAGATAAGTGATACTCTGGATTAACAAATAGAATACTTTAAATCCCGGTATTATTCCGGGAACGGGAACTACACGGGTAAAACCGCGAAGTACTGCTAGTATTCTAATACTATTAAAAAGATACATACCATAGGTCCTACTAATATAATTATTGGTGTCGTGGTATTCCTGGGTTTCGAAGTCGTGACCTTCGTTGGATCCTGGCCAATAGATCCCATCCATTGGGCTGCCTGTTACAAAAAAAAAAACATGTCTATTTATTTATCTGGTAACACTGTTGCTTTTGGTAATAAAACAAAATTTATTTTGACGAACTAATTCCTTTACGTGATCTCTTCCAGGCAACCGCTTAAAAGGTTGCTATTAGAATTTGTGGTACCAAAGAGAGCATCCTCGACCAGTCGTTACGATGCAGCATACATACATACAAATATATATGACAAAAAAGTATATAATTTACCGCCGAATTAAGAAACCTCCTTTCTTTGAAGTCGGACCTAGCTAGTAAAGAGTATCTATAGACTATAAGTATCTATAATCTATGGCTCATAGTTAGAATACCTTGATGGGTCTGTGGACAATAAAATGGCGGTTCATATCTGTCAAATCCCTCGTCTGGAGGCGTCGTGCTTCCGTAACTCGACATCTGAAACAAAATTGAATATTAATACATTTTATTTTACACTAGCTGTTACCTGCGACTTCGTCCGCATTTTCGTCGTTTATCACAAAAATACCTATACCTAAGCCGGCCACACTGCGTGCTTGGCGCCAAGGCTGCTCGCGAAATTTCGAGACTAATCATTATACGAAGTCTAATAACGAAAGTTATGTAATTACATCCTTATTAAATTACATGATACATCCCGTAGAATTACTGCAAGTGATTTTTAGCTTTTTTTTAAGAATCCTCATAGCTTGATTTAGTATTCACTCGTAATGACTTATTATTAGCGTAGTACCTGGTTGTCCCAGCTCTGCTCGGTAGTATATAATACTTAGTAAATGTAAAAGATAATTAGATATAAGAGATGCAAAATTGGAATGAAATGAACAGGCGACACGGCTTGTGTCGCCTGTATTCCTCCTACTAAGTACCTAAAACTCTAATAAATTCTTATAATCCATACTTAATATTATAAATGAAAAAGTGTGTCTGTTTGTCTTTCTTTCACAGCAAAACGGCTGGACCGATTTAGTTGAAATTTGGTATTTATGAAATTAGGTAAGATGATACCCTGGATTAAAACATAGGATGCTTTTCATCCCGGTAATGCCCCTGTAAAAGGAACCTATATTCTAATAAATAATAAATACTGTGAAAAAAATAGAGTTCTATGGTGTTAATAAAATTAAATTAATAATGATAAAAAAATCTTATTTTAGTAACAAAAGTCGAAATCAAACATGTAAAAAAAAAATAAAAAAAAAAAACTATACGTGGTTGGGATTTGAATCACGAACCAAAATATCAATTTAGAATCTTACGTAGGTATTCATATGCCGGAATACTGAAATGCAACTTAAATTTAAGTACTACTTAAACCGGTCCGATTTGACAGCTCGCCATACAGTTCTATCAAAATTACGAGTCTTAAGACGTGCTTAAATTTAATTTGCGTATGAGTATTTGGCCGATAGTCTAACGTATTAATCACTGGTCTATAGACGCATACATAACAGTGACGAATTTATTGTACTCACAATTTTAAGCGGTAAATCTTTTTGCGGGAAATACAGGGAAAACGACCTATAGGAAGAAATTACATTTTTGGCTATGTAAGAAATCAATGTTTAAATTTTCAACGAAATCATTACTTACGAGTACAAATATTGCTTGTTTAATAGTAAAGGATTTCATGTATCGTTTTGGTATTTCTGTACCGATTTCTTTATTTGCTTTTGATTCTTTTAAATGGAGTAGTTAATAATGTTTACTTGATTAATTAGGGATGACTGAGAGTGTTATAAACGTAAGAGTAGACAAATATAATTAATCAGAACGTTTCGCACAGCAAAGCTATCAAGAGTTAGGTACACGTTTTATTGTGAGTCAACTATAAAAGACATATGCTGTCCTGGGATATTTCTTATATAAATTTAAGGAGACATTTCCGTCATACATGATTTATGTGTAACATTAACCATTAAAGTAGCACACGCGACGGAAGCTTAAGAAATGTAGTAACTTCTCCCGTTTTTCCGACGTTTCCCTTCACTGCTCCGCTCCTATTGATTGTAGCGTGGTGAAAAGTATACTAAGTATAACCTGCTCAGGAGTATGATATAATATTATTATAATCGTACAAGTTTCGTTAAAATCCGTCCAGTAGATTTAGTTTCTATAACGGTTATACAAACAGACAGACAAAAATTTTACTAATTGTATTTTTGGCATCAGTATCGATCAATAATCACCCCCTGATTTTGGAAATATATTTAATGTACAGAATTGACTATCAGTCTATGTGTTATACGTCTATGGGTAGAGAAGGTCGCTTACGATCAGGGGAACCTGCTGAATTACCACCATAAAAAACTCCGAGCAACGCCGCGAGCTTATCTTACATCTAATCGTCGCATCGTCAACATGTTTCGACGTTTAACGTAAACAAACACATTTGATAACCACATGTCTTTATTAACATGTGATTTTTATTATAGTCAATACTAGCGACTGACCCTGGCTTCACTTACCATATATGCGATACTATGCGATACTACTGTTGCCCGCGACTCCGCCCGAGTGGACTTTCAGATAAACTTTGACCCCCTTTCCATTTTAAGCTTTATAAGCCATTTTTCCAGTTAAAAGTAGCCTATGTTATATCTCAGGCTCTAGACCATCGGTGTACCAAATTTCATTACAATCGGTTCAGCTGTTCGGCCGTGAAAGCGTAAAATTATAAAAAGCTTCAATCCCTCTCGCAATCTTTTGGGGGTTGATAAAAAAAAACCTTTGTGCTTCCCCCGGCTCTAGACTATATTTGAACCAAATTTCGTTCTATCCGTTCAGTAGTTTTAGCGTGATGGAAAGACAGACAGACATTTCGATCAATGTCAAGTTAAAGAAAAACATTTGTTAAGTGTTACCTATTTGTGCCGTATATGTGTCATGATTGGATGAAACAGGCTCCTGAAAACTATCTTAGGATAATATTTGTATTTTTTTATTATTATTATTTATTATTGTTATTATTATTATTGTCTGTCACTGCACAAATAAACACGCATCAAGCGAAAGCACTACATAGTACTTACCAACTTTTGAAAGTTCTCGATATATGAATGAAGAAAGATATAGGTAGTTAAAACATTCAATGCTAAGCATTATTGCGCATTATTGAAAGACTAGGATTATAATGGCGAAAGTTTGTAAGTATGTTTGATGTTCTTACGCAAAACTATTAGATCCCGGATTAATAAATAATATAGTTTTATCTCCGTAGATTAATGGGGACGGAAAATGCCAGGAAAGTATAGCTTGATCAAAGTTTAAAATACCTAAGCCATTCTTAAGGCATTAAGAATTTCTATTTAAAAAATACTTGAAAGTAAAGTTGGACTTATCCATATTTACATGTCGGTTCGTTATTAATTTTAAATTATGCAATTTTAGATGATGTTTTTTTTAATATAATATCATTGGTAATTTAAAATTAAATTGAAAATTGTTCAATTTAAAATAATTATATTATTTCTTTACAAAATTGGTTATTACTAAGTTAAGGATTAGGTAAGTAATTAGCTCTCAGTTTTAATTTTAATTTTGAAACGTATTTTACGTTTAGCAAAAAATCCTTTTCAAAATGGTTGCATGTAAAAATTTGCACGCGACTTTTTTTTTAAACAAACAAAAGAATAACTAAAAATATTACTAAGTAAGTAGATAAATACCTTTTATATTTGCCACACAACGCACGCTTAAAACGCACACAACACATCCACAATTAAATTCGAAAAAAAAACTTTCACACTTCCACTGGCCACTAAAAAATAATCGACGTGAAAAAAAATAAAACGAACTGTCAAATCTATGCAAAAAACGAAAAAAAATTTTTGACAGCTGCTTGCGCGGGAAACGTCCGTGACATCGGATATTTTGGCATTGACTGGAGATGAATCTGTGGTACAGCCTCCTGATTGGATGTTGAGGGCGGAGTCTCATCATAAACGGGCTACTTATTTTTAAAACGTCATATGTAGAAACATTTAGAAAGGGAAAGTCTGACTGTCCCTTTTTAACATTACAGAGATAATATTAATAAGGGGTTAATTTAGACACTATTATAGATTGTAATAACTATATTTTTATATTGGAATAGCTTAGATTATCTGTATGAAGTTATAAACAATAATAGAAAAACTATTTTTTTTTTGTAAAAATATTTAGGTATTATATTTGGATCATTAAACAATAAAAACTCAAATAACTTACAGATAATAATATATTGAAAATAATAGATATTGTTAAAGGAAACAATTAAATAGCTTATACATTAAATATTATAAGATTTTTGTCAAGAATCAATTTGAATTTAATCATAATAAATGCTTACCATAATATCTTCCATAAAAAGGAATGTTCTATAATTAAATTTACGGCTCTGTCATTGGCTGACGTATCGACCAATGAAAAAGACGGTTACAAATGGGCGGGAATGCGTTTATAAAAGAAGTTGAAGTGTTGCTCTATTAAAATATTATTATATGTTTTATTAGCTATAGCTATGACTAATTCTATTTCGTTCTTTTTAAATATATTAGAGTGATTTAATTAAAATTATTAGTATTTGGACATATTAAAATATTTATTATTAATGTACCTAAACAGTATACACAATAATATTTTCTTACTTTCAGTTGGTAGCTTCTTTATATGGAATTGTTAATTAAAAAATGAACCATATACTCTCCATGTACTTATAACAATTTTAGGTCACGTCATTTATGTTTAGCGCTGGACGAGAATAGCCGTGCATCGGTAGAATCGCGCTCGTAATTGACGTATTGGTGTGTCTTTCTCGCACCAATACGTCAATTACGAGCGCACTATGAGGAACCAAACAACGCTCGCGCACCCGACGATCACGCGCCGTCCCCTCGATACCTAATTTTTGACTTCTGCGCAGGTTTCGTTCAGCGCTAAAGATTCGTGACGGGACCTATAGTAATGTTTTAAAACTTTTTAGTTTTTACCATAATTTATTAACAAGCTTTAATATTTAATGGGTATCTAAATATAATGAACTTACATACGAACTTTTGACCTCCATATTCTTTTTATACTAACGCAAACCCCCAGAAAAGTTTTAGACTATCTGTACATACTAAGTTTTATTATATTATTATTTTCTAACGCAAAAACTATCAAATTAATTTAGTGGTTTTTGCGTTAGAGAGTAAACTACATAAATAATAAATAAATAAATATTTTCAGGACATTTATACACAGCGCCATCTAGTTCCAAGCTAAGCCGAAGCTTGTGTTATGGCAACTAGATAACAGAATAAATTACATATACATACTTTTCTTTTGTAAATACATATGTACATACAATACATAGCAACAGACAGACCAGAGAAAAATACAAATGTAAATTGCAAATATATTTTTCCGGTGTGGGGATCGAACCCACGACCCTTCGCACAGAAAACAGTTGTGCTACCACTGAGCCAAGCGGTCGTCGTACATATTTACATACCGAGTTGATATGTCCGAAAGGATTTTTTTTAAACTGCATATACTTAGTATGATTTCCAGACGATACCCCAAAAATCAATTAAATTGGACCAGTAGTTTGGTCACAAATGATGCTTAAGTTTTTATTGAATTTGAACACGATGTATTTTTTCTAAAAAGTTATCTACGTTTATACCTATCGTCGCTCGCCCCGCGCCCGCTCGTTACGTCATCATCGGCCGGCGCGCGGTACAACTTGCCACGTTGCGACGTTGCCAAACTTCTTGAGGTCAGTGAATTTTATTTACAAATGGCGTTACTTTTTTCTCTAAATTATAATATATTTAGTTTGTTCCGAAAAAACAAAAACCTTATTTTTGTCACTATTTTTTTTTATCAGTTTCTAATTAATACTAAACGCGGTTAGTACACGTAGTATAATTTAATGCCCCTCAGTCGTATCAACTCAGTATATCCTTATAATAAGCATTTATAATTATAAGTATGAGCACGCAAAGTGAAGCCATTTCAACCTAGACATTTTTGTCTACTTGCATAGATCGTACATCGCATCAAAATTTTTATGTTTTTCATAGATTTCAAAATTTCCACATTAAGAATTAAGATTCTTTCAATAAGCATGAGTAGGAAAGTGTGAAAGAGATAGCACGACGTTGGAGCTGTCTTTGTCTTCTTTTAGACGCAACGTGCGAAACAGAGACGGTCGTTGTTCGCTCGCTTTGTCTCTTTCTATACCCTTTGAGTAATCACTACGAAGTACTAATGTTTCATTTATTTATGATTCGTTATTAATCAGTATGCTTATCAATGATATTATATTAAATAGATATGTTATAAGCGCAAAATTTTGAAGACGCCAAAACATACTAATTAGGACGTCTTACCTTTAGGTGATCGGTTGCCGGTGCATTCACGCACAACTGACCATAGCTACTATCTCTTTTTTTGTTTTTAGTTTTATAATTTATCTCCTTTCTATCGTTGTGACTTGTATGTATGTGTGCTGCCGCTGCTGTGCGGAACACTTTTTTCGGTTGATTTATATTTATAAAACATATATTATATTATAATATAACATTATTCATACCTGCTTACAGTTTTCTTACACTAATTCTTCTTGTATCTACTTATTTTTAGAAGAGCAACTATCAGTCTCTTACCGGTTCTTCTCTGTAGAAACTGCCTTCCGAGCCGGTGGTAAATGTTTTGTAATACCGTGACGATTAGTGTTACTATATGAAGCCTAGTTGAATAAATATGTTGACTAAAAAAAGGACAATAAATGTATGACTCGCGACCATAAAATTAACTAATTATTAACTAAGAAAATTAATTGTGTATTTTCCCGAAACGTAGCCTGTGTGTTAATCCAGTGTGTCAGCTAGCTTTATACCAAATTTTATTAAGATAGCTCCAGTGGGTTAGGCGTGAAGAAATAAGAAACATACATACATACATACTCACAAACTTTCGCCTCTATAATATTAGCGTAGAATGTAGATTAACTACGAAGTGATCTCTACCAGAAAAGCTTAGAATTTTTTATCAGTGTAGTTACTTGGCAGCTTAAAACAGGTAACTACACCTGTTTAAGCTGTCTTGAATAAATGTCATAAGCGCGATTCAGAACTTTGCGCATTATAGGCTATAACTACAATCTACAAGTCTTCTTGTCTGCCTCTAGGCACTAAAACCACTAGACTAATTTAAATGAAAATTTATGTAGATGTAGTTTAGATCTTGGGAAAGGCCAAAGGGGATATGTTACTACTAAGATTTCAACATGAAATTTTGTATTTAAGCGATCAATAAGAAATAAATCTGTTTTAAAAATATTTTGTATTTGTAAATATTTTGTAATATATCTAAATAAATTAAATTTATTTTTATTTTGTAATGACCTGTCCCAGTTTTAAATCAATGCATTATCGAAGTGTCAAATTCACCCTCATAATTTTTCGATTTATCCAATTATTTTATTTATTTAGCACTAGCGACCCGCCCCTGCTTCGCACGGGTGCAACTACAGAATGTCCTCATACACAACGTTCACAGCTTTTTTGTAAACCCGCGGTCGGCGCCGCAACAACTACGTCCCTGCATTTTAAATTTGTAATATCTTCGGAACTATTCACTTAAATTACATGCTGTAAAAAGCATATTGATCTTTAATACATGCAAAATTTATTTAAAGTACTTAATTGGATAAGGATTAATGCTGTATAGTTAAAAATCACTTCGTAAATAACCATTTATTAGTAGGTAAGGGATTAAAAATGGTTATGGTGGGTTATTCCTACGAGATAGACATATGCCATCGCGGACTTTTCTGTAGAACTTTTTAAGGTGAACAATACTGTGGTACAATATTTTGGTCTATCTCGTAGGGTTTAGCAATATAATCGCAAAAAACGTTCTTATTTACGGCATCACATTAGAAACCTCTAAATTTATCAGTCTTTCTCAACTAGGTATATTATGCATGTATTATACTTACATATAAACGTTCATTACAAATCACTCTATTAAAAAAACTGCATCAAAATCCGTTGCGTAGTTTTAAAGATCTAAGCATACATAGGGACAGACGGACAGAGATAGCGACTTTGTTTTATACTAATATATTGTTATGATTTAATTAATAATTTCCGTAGTAAGTTGAAGATGCATGGTAAGTAGGCACGGGCTAGTGTCCGCAACTCGACGACTATGTGCGCCTATTTTGCGTGAGGAAAGGTGGCCCTCTTATTACATCTTTTTTTCACCACGGCAATGTAGCAACTAATAGTTGACGTGCCTACAGAATGTGCAACGTTACATTGAAAAACAGTCATTTTTCATTAATTAGTTATAGCGCCATCTAGTGACATAAAATTGAATTATTAGAAGCGTACGTTTCCTGCTTTCACGTGACGCTAGAAATATTTTCAAAATAATATCGGCTACTTATTTTGAGATAGCATGAGGTGGATGTCTTAAATTAACTTAGTTTCTTAAATAAGCAAGCCTAAAATCAAATGACAAATAATGTGTCATCATTTCTAGAAGTACAGTGAAAACTGTAAACTCTATAACAATGCTGAAGGGACTGTGTATTTAATCGTGTTATAGAGAGTTGGCGTTAAATAGAGAAAAGAAAGATGTGAAATAAAAAAAAAATCAGGTTAGTTAAACGAACATGAAAACGAACCAACTTTTTTTGACGTCTTAAGCAGCACTTTTAATGTATTTTATTTACTTATTTTATTCATATATTTACATTATTATTTATTATTATTATGCTTATTCATATAACCAACAAGAAAAAAGGTGATAGTTTTGACAATTGCTATATTATCTCCGTTTTTGGGTACATAAATAAAACCACCATATAAATTAGAAAAATTATTTCATTTATTAAAATTCTTCATTGTGTATAACTTTATATCACCTCAAACATGTTGTAAAACAAGGTGTCTGCAGTTTCCAAGGTACATCGTTACATACATACATACATACATCACTGAAACAATGAAATATTATCATACATTTATATTAAGTCCGGTTGATTATAAATAGTTATATATATTTCATGAAATTAAGGTTCTATGGAGAAAGGGGGGATGTAACCTCCCTCTGAAGCAAAGGGAGGATCCTCGGCCAGTCGAACAACTGACTGTCCGTTAGCTCACAACGGGAGATGTCCACAACTTGTATATATACTCGTCTTGAACAAATATCATAAGCGCGATTCAGAGTTATTATTAAACTATATGTATGGAGTGGGTTTGAAGTGGAAAATCCCTTATATAAATATTAGCTTAACAAGCAAAGTAATTTGGATGTTATCATTTACAAACAGACGCATTATCATGCTGTGACTGTATTTAAGTTATTACTTTATATATTTTAATATTTAATTCATGCTGCACAATTTTGTCGTTTAATAATAAAAACCTGACCTCAGTTTTGTTGGAAGAAAATTGGGGGGTTTTGTTGGAAGAAAATTGGGGGGTAGGAAAAAGAACTATGAGCTTCTTTTCTGTAGAAGCCGCCTCTTAAACTGGTGGTCAATATTTTGACGATTCAAGTGTTACCATATGCAGCCTAGTCGAATACAGATATGTTTGACTTTCGAGGGCTTTATAGATTAAAGGATAAGGTATGGTAAGGATAAGATACTCACTTCATTCGATAGACGTGTCCAGAGCAACATTCACATAACTGGCCCCCATGTTCTCCTTGTGACGGATTGAAGCCACGTGTCGTTTCGCATTCTCGCCTTCATCGACATCAGAATCGCACACACCACATCTCAGTTTACCAAACTCGTAATACACATACTTGTTGCGGGACAGCATATTTATATTATGCTTCAACTCCAAGTAGAAACGGAAGATATTCTCAGAGTTTGGCTTCTGTTTGAAATGCTCAGCGTATACTAGATGGTTAAGCAGCGATCTTATTGAATTGAACACACCGTTACATATCGAACAGGTGAACTGAGCTCCCTCGCTGTGCAAAACATAATTCCCATGAAGGTATACGCTGATTATATCGCCTTTATTGGCCCTCGTTCGCGCATCGGCAACCGCCGTTTGGTGGTTCACGTCAGACAACACATGCTTAACAGACTCCGACACATCGGCGAAAGACACATCACACAAATCACACTTTTCACTCGTCACTTGATCGACTTTCACTTCACCGTTGTATAGGGCGCTGCAGATTAGCTTGGCTATGGTCTCGATGTGCATGGAGCTCTCTATGTGTTCAACGATCGCTGAGAATGAGGGTAGCGCCACATACGTCGGGCAAATGGTGCACACGTAGAAATTACCGAAGCTCGCAAAATATTCGGCTGGTCGGCAATGGTTTTTGTAAAGAAGGGCTAGTTTGAACGGAGCTGCGTTCCTGAGATGCTTTTTCTGACGAATATGGTTAAATAGCACCTGTCTAGGGCCTTTCAAGACCATATCACAGCATGAGCAATAGTTAGACACCTTTCCAGGCTTGATGAAATTCTCTATGACCACGTGGTCACGGTTGTTCAACGGTTTCCCGACGCTGGCCAGAAATTTGGCCCAATCATAGCTCTTAGGACCCCACTCGTCGGGAACTGGGCCGTCAGGATTGGTGGCTTTCATCTTACGATACAACTTGTCGGACAAACGGGCGAGATGATTCTCGTCTAAGACGTGCAAAATTATGCTTTCTCTAGAGTCAATTGTGACCTTGCAAAGTCCGCAGAACATTCCGTTGCACTCCTCACTTATACTATGGTTCAAAAGGAATTTCTGATTCATATCTTTGATTTTCTCGATACTGGACTCTTGCATTGTAAATGGAATATGTCTATCCGCTTGGAGAATGCAAGCTAGGTTATGTACATGGGTTTCACTGAACACATGGTTCAAAACACTGTCGTATTTGAACCTTAGGGTATAATATTCGCAGGCCATGCAGAAGAAAGCGAGTTTTCCCGTACGGTCGTCGATAAGGGTCAACAATTTATGATTAGTCAACAATTTAACGATCAGACATTCAATTGCACCATAGTATCTATATTTCTTCACTTGATTTTTAACAGGTTTTTCCGGCATTTGCTCTGCGTCCTCGTTTTCGAAGTTTTTATTTGCATCTGTTGTGAAATTCTGATTAACATTGTCTTTGATGCTCATGATGATGGGTGCTACGGAGCTGGTTTGTCCCGAAAAGTCGATCGCGTTGATATCCTGACAGAGTTTATTGTATGCTGCCTGATAGAACTTCACAGCACCGTCGATGCTAGCCTCCGAGTTATCTGGTAGATGTCTGATTAAAGACGCCTCAAGTTTTCCAGAGAACATCTTATCCAACTTCTCTACAGGCTTCATAACCGGCGCATACTCGATATTTTGTCCTGGCGTCTCCCCACATTCGAGGGCGGACAGTCTTCGCGACATATTGGGCAAAATTATCGGCTCAGCTACATCTATACTTTCCCGTTTAAGCTTCGGCAAATGAACCTCAAGGTTAAAATGCTTCTGCAGCGACTCCATGAGTGGTTCATCCTCATTGATCTCAATTTCGACATTACAGTCCGTACAAATATGAACTGGCTTAGCATTCTCTATAGTCAATTCTGCTTTAAGCAATTCAGGCACCTCGCTCACGGGAAGACTATTAAAGCGCTGTCTTTGCAAGCTACTCTTCTTTTCAGTTGTGAAAATATACTCGACCTCAACACCATCACGATTAGTCAGAAAGATTCTCCTATGTGTATCGTCTAAATTCTTCAGATATCGCAGTACAATAGCATTCTCTTGGGTTTTCGGGTTGTCAATAACATATCTGAAGTGCTTAGCCAAGCGCTTGACGTCATCCAACTTTCTGAAAGACAGTAGCGTTAGATCCGCAACACTTTTCCTGATTTCCTCTATCGCAATGTCATCAGTCATGGTAAAATGGTTTCTCAATAAAATTGTATAAAAAATCTATACAACGATAAGACCTATCTTGGTGTCCAAGAATAATAGTCTTCTGAAACTGGCGGTTTTTGGATGCCCGTACGGATGGTGTGCGCGTGCCGAGAGGTTTAGAATTTTTGATTATTGTAGGTTGATCTGAAATCTATCACCGCATATCAAGATCTGTAAAGAAAGAAAACTTGTATGAAATATTTTACTAAGATATTAAATACTAGTAGTAAATGATTCATTCTTTGTTCGTATTGCACAGACAAAATTATTTCCATTATTTTTATACTACATTTACAACTATGAATATTAAATTGTTTGCTGATAAGACAGCAAACATGTCTCAGAATTTATATTTTAGCAAATAAGCTAATTATAGCTTATTTAATCCATAGCTTATTACTTAGTATTACTGTACTAGTTTTAAATATGCTAGTAGTATTAATATACTATGTGAATTTTAATTACCGGATTAACATAGAACACTTTTATCCCGGTAACGGAAAATGTGAGATCAAGTCGAAACGCTCAGCTATCATTACAGTACTATATATACTCTCAGTCTCTCTGTCTGTCTTTATGTATACTTAAATATATAACACTATGCAACTGATTTTCATGTGTTTTATCAAATACAATGATTTAAGAGAAAGATTTATGTTTTTAATACATGCATATACACGGGTAAAACCCATCGGGTGTGGCTAGTTTATTAATTAAAAATCAATGCTAACTAATAAATCTCTTGGAACATAATGAATATATGTTTTATGCTTTAATAATTATAGCACTCCTCATAGCGGTCTTTATAAAAACTTTTTTAAAAATCCATAAAAACTATCAATCATATAAAATTAGCTGACCTGTGTCCACTTCGTTGGGCATAATGTTAACAATCCTTTTTTTATATAACCTATGACACTCAGCAATAATGTGGCTTTCTATTGGTGAAAGAATTTTTTAAATCAGTTCAGTAGATCCCGAGATTACCCATTACAATTTAACATACACACAAACTTTACTTTTTTATATATGAGTATAGATTAAAAAAATGAGTATCTTTAAAAGTTAATACATATATTTGAAGACTATGAAATATAAAAAATAACTATATTTTTCAATAAAAATACCAGTATCAATATACCCAATTTCACAATATTAATGATTATTAAATGTGGTTTGGTACATGATGTAATGATTAGAAAATTATTATTTATACCATACCTATGTTTTGTTCTCTGATTGCATACTGTTTAAAATGAATAAGAATATTTTTTTATGTACGATTATGTATTTGTTTATCAGCAAAATAAAATCGTGTTATCCAAAGTCACCTTATTCTCTTTAAGACGTTTATATTTGCAAAGGAAGGTCATAACTTTAGCTTCAATGTTAAATGGTTAAAGAAGGTACGTTGTAGCATTTAAATCACCTACATGCAGGCATACATAAACATATCGTATAAAAATACAATCATTATCATTCCTAATCTCGAAAGATCGCGACGCTGAAACAAATCATTTTATGGTTGTAATGAAAATTGTAAACATCTATAATTAACGCGAAAAAGTAAACAGAAACGATTTCTAACAAAAGAAAATGAGAACATCACCACTTAGGCAAAGTTAGGTTATCATGATGAGGCATTTCTGGAAATGATGTTTGTTGGACATCTAAGTTTTATGAATATGGAAAAAATATTTTTATTTCTTGGGGAATTACCTGATAATCTTGATTTTGTGCATGGCAGCAAGAACCGCCTATAAAATTTGTACGGGCACTCGGTGACAGCTTTTTGGTGACATG
The DNA here is from genome assembly GCA_026213755.1 of Eurema hecabe. Lineage (NCBI taxonomy): Eukaryota > Metazoa > Arthropoda > Insecta > Lepidoptera > Pieridae > Terias > Terias hecabe. The sequence continues at coordinate 3,136,699 of JADANM010005620.1, forward strand.
ATAGATAAGATAGGCATAGACAGCTGAGTAAACTAGAAAATTCGTTGTTCACAGACGATAAAAAATTTATACTTTCGCTGATATGAGACAGACTATAAACTGTTGAAATTCTACAAAAACAAGTCATTCATAAAACATATTAATAATGTAATTTACGGTAAACAAAAAATACGGTTGCATATATGCAACTCGCCTTCAATAAACAGTTTTAGTCTCAATTATTTGATGTCTACTTTAAGCCTGGATAAAATGGAATAATACTTAATAATATAAATTTGTAAAAGACTTGAATACTTAAAATTTTATTTTTTAATTGTGTTTTTATCAAGTTTTTCTATGATAGCATTTCCACATAATGTTTAACATTGTATCTTTTAACTATATCTTTCGTCATTCATATATCGAGAACTCTCAAAGTACTAAAAAATGCTTATGCTTGATGCGTGTAGAAGAAGAGTCATGTCATAAAATAAACAAAATATATTTTTTTAACTTGATATCGTCGAAATGTTGCACTATGCTCTATAATTGAAAAATTAAGTTAATCTACAATTAATTTACAACTGACATTGGCGATTGACTGTTGTTGTCAATTCAGAGACAGATGACAGTTTCAAATGACTGTTAAACTAAAAAAAAACATAAATTCCTTATTCTAAATCAATAATCAATATCCAATACTAACCAAATAATATTACGTACCGGCCCACAAATGTTAATATAAAGATTTGTTAACTAGTGTGTGTTATTATCGTAATATAAAAACATGATGGATGATTCTGTAATGAGCTTTTCCAATGAAACGGTGATGGTAGTCGAGGATATTGACGACACGGTTTGCTCTATATGTCTAGCTGAGTTTCTCGATGAGGAAGACTTAAAGACTCACGTAGCACAAGTACACCTATCAGAGAGACGGCGGTTGCGTTATTGCGAATTATGTAGCAAGATATTCCCGGACTTGGAACAATATATGTCGCATCTGCTTTTCGTGCATTTAGCCAAGTTAAAGTGCTGCCAACATTGTTTTCGACTGTTCCCGGATATAGCCAGCAAAATTAATCACGAGAAAAAACATAAGTACAAGTGTAAGAAGGAAATTTTTTGTTCGCAGTGTGATGCTTGTTTTAACGAAAGAATATATTTGGAACGACATGAGTATAGTGCTCATAATCGCAGTGGAGATGGAATCATGATCAATCATGGGTTTTCGTTGCTTTCCTATTTGCTTAATATGAACGTACGGAGGTTTTTTATGGGTTTCAATGAAGATATAGCTTATATTTGTGCATCTTGCCAATTCACCAGTCATAACATGCAAGCATACATCGATCACTTACAAAAGACGTCGTGTAAAACATTCTCTTGCGATATGTGTGTAAACGTATATCACAATAGAAAAAACATAAAACAGCACTTCACATCGAAACACGGGAAACACAACATAGTCGAATGCCCTAAATGCCATGTTATGTATACAAAATGTGCTTTGAATGTGCACGAAAAGACGTGTTCGTTACTTAATTGCTTAGAATGTAATTTGAGATTTAATTCGGTGAATGAAATAACAAATCATCGAATGGAAAAGCACAAAGGAAGTGCACTGGTCAATACTTGTAGATTCTGTAGCAAGCAAATCGTTGGAGACGGTATGATGAAGAAACACATTGATCGGGCACACAAAAACACCCTACACCTTTATAAATATAAGTGTGTATACTGTGATATAATTTATAAACATCCAAAACAGTTGTTCGGGCATTTTTTCTCAAGGCATAGGGACTTGGAGCCATATAGTTGTATGTACTGCAATAAAACGTTCAGAGTACGCAAGAAATTTACACTACACGTCCAGTCTGTTCATAAAAATATTGGGTTCCTTGAATATAATAATAAATATCATGTATCATTTCGCAAAGAGAAGTCTGAAAAGCCATTCGTCCCGCAAACGTTGTATGAAGACTTTTATCGCCCGCCGACATCCACGCAAAGCCAAAGCCAAGATAATAACCAAACCCAAGTACCCATCAACATAGTATCTGAGAAAAAAGAACCACTCATCAATGATCAACCATCAAAGAAAGAAACTATACAAGCTCCCATTAATGAGCTAGAAACCCCATCTAAGATAGAAACTGTTCAAGCCATCCCTGAGAATAAAGATATTCAAGCTCCCGACACATCAGAAAAAGAGGAACCTGCTATTGAGGTCATTACTCTTGATGATGATCCTAAAATTGATGTCCAACCACACAAAGAAACAGATACACAGTTAATTGAGGAAGATGACATTACAACTCGTAAATTTAAACGAAAAAAATCTAAAGTACATTACGATAGTGATGAATCGTCGGCCGAATCAGACATGCCATTGATTAAACTCCGTAGAATGCGCAAATACCGCAGTCCATGGAACTCGATAAACAATAAAAAGTTTAGCCGGCTCTCAAAGAGGTTTCTTTGTAAAAAATGCAATAAAAACTGCTTCACTCTCCAAAACTTTAAACACCACATGAGCTTACACGCGCAGGATGGATATAAGAAATGTATTATATGCAAAGCGAGGTTTAAGAGAGAAAGGAATCTCAACAAGCATATAGAGGAGGCTCATAAAAATTCTGCTTTAACAGAGACATTGAAAAAAGTTCTCGAACGTCGCAAATTGGAGACTGAAATTCGACCTGTCCCTGCTCCAGCCAACGGTAATAGATTCAAAGTTGTTATGAAGAAAGTGGTACGTAATGTTACTGAAACGCCAGCTACATTAAAAGAAGTGTCCCAAGAAAAAGTATCCGCAAAGAACTTTATAGAAAACTTCGTGCCAGACGTCACCAGTGATTCTGTCAAGATAACAAACTCTGTCACTATGGGCTTAACTACAGAAATCAGACCGCAAAAGATTCTAGTACACAAGTGCGATTTAAAAGAGCTTTCTTTCACCGGCCTTAAATTGCCAGTGAAAGCTACGACTAGCGACGAAAACCATCTCGCAACTGTGAAAATTGTTGAATTGGAGAATCCTAAGCGAGCTAATTTGAACTACGGGACAAAACGTTATAACATACATGATGTAGACCATTCTTATTGTGAAGAAGTTAACTATGAGTTGGAAGATGCAAGCCAGAGCTGTGATAATGATAACCAGGTCAACGATGACAACGACAAAGTGCAGTACATTCCGGAAGTCGCCCAAGAAGTTATGCTAAGTTCAGACGATGTTAAACTCCAAAAAACGATCATCATCCCTAATGACCCTAAAGCTTATAAATCCATTCGCATTGGAACATTGCAGCCACAAGCCCCATACTATAAAATAATGAAACTAGATGAAATAATAAACCAGACGAATCAAGTTAAGGAAAAGAAATTCAGCTTACCTGATGGGACGCAACTGGTGTCAGTAAACCCGTTAGCGCATTTGATAGATACAGAAGGTATTAAGAAGACAATGCCTAAGAAATACTATCAGTGCAAGCAGAATGATATCGGCGCAGCTATTTCGAAGTTTTTAAATAACAAACCAAATCATAAAGCGAAGAGCAAGTCGAGAAAGAGAAAAACAAGAGAGATATCTGATTAAAGAGATATGATTGAATTGTGAATGTATGAAGCTTAAGAAAATTTTAAACGACTGCAGTGAAACTGAGAAGGGTAATAGTAAGTATATGTATGGTTGGTGTTACACTTATAATACAATCATGATGATACCCTGAACGAAATTGGTGTAGAATTTTATGTGAATTCAGATTCGAAAATGGGTTTATTTAAAATATAATAAGTAGTTGGGATTTCCCCGTTCAAGGTTTTTTATTCTTGTGAAAATATTGACTCGGAAAAAATAAATAAAAATAACTTTCAAGAAGATTCTGTAAATAGTACTTCTAAACATATTTTAACTTTCAATATCAAACATAGCGTTGGAATAGAAAACTCTAATTATATATTCATAATTGTCTGTACAATAATGCTTAGAATTGGAGCTTATTTTTTCGTATGATATTTTGCTATCGGTGTGTATTTTTTTGTATAAATAATCATTACATACAGTAAAACAAAGTCGCTTTTAGTCCAAGAAAATAGAGCTTTAAATACGAATTTCAGATAAAAGCTTGAATTTTTGATATAATGTACTTTGAAAGATCCGTAATCGACTAGTGAGTGTTTTTTAAATCCATCCATCGTATCAACTTACAATTTGTTAGTTATCATTATCATCCGTTAACTTCTAGCCACCAGTCTCGATTATTTTGATTTTGAATAATAAAATAATGATGTATGTAATTTTGATGTAAAATGTTGTTTTACAACTTTCATATAAGGTATTTTTTCTAGCACTTACTGTTTCCCTAAAATAAAAAAAAAGTTTTTCTTTTTATCACAAGTTCTCGTGGATGGATTTAAAAAAGTACATTACATAAAAAACTAGCTGTTGCCCGCGACTCCGTCCGCGTTTACTTTCATAAAAAAATTATTCCCCTGGAAATTGGATAAAAAGTATCCTATGTCCTTCTCCTAGGTTCTAAACTACATCCCCACAAATTTTCAGCCAAATCAGTTGAGCCGTTATCGAGTTATAAGTGAAGTAACTAACACGACTTTCTTTTTTATATATAGATTTAAGCTTTTATCTGAAATTCGAATCTAAAGCTCTATTTTCTTGGACTATTTATTATGTCTGTCCCTATGTATACTTAAATGTTAGAATAACACAATTCGTATTCTAATTTGATTTGTTGAAATGATTAGATGTTATTTTATGAATCATGAGTATGTATTGAATTTTTTTCAACCAATACCCGGGCATTTTGTAGGCATGTTGGCATTTAGAAAGAGACCACCAGCAAATTTGAACTTCACAGTGTTTCTCCTTCGCACTATATGTGACATCTGTCAGTCTTCTAATCGTGAGAAAGAGATGTGATGATAAATCAGTTTGTCTCTCTAATGGTCAAATTGCATTGTTGGTATGTTCACTTTGATTTTTGTTACGTCAAAATATAATTTAAAAAGCTAAATAATATATTTCTAAGTACGAAGTCTGTGTTACTATGTATAAAAATATTGTTTATGAATTAAGTTGTCTATGATAAGTTATTGTACTTACATGTGTATTACAATAAAAAATTACTTTTTATATAGTTGTTTTATTTGTTATCTAAAACGATTTGATCTCTGGAACTATGGGTAGGATTAGAAAATATTTTTGTATGACTAAATAGTGCTACAAGCTTTTAAATATTATGCTTAAGTGCCTGACTACCATACGTCGCAACTAGTTTAGAACTTTTTTTATTGCATGATATATTTGTTGAGTGTTAAAAAGTTGGCTTTATCAGTTAAGAATTTTTCTCAGCTTAAATACTACTACGTACTATGAATTTTCAAAAAAAAATTATGAAATCCGTATTCGGTCTACAAATTTTCGAGGTTTTAGATAAAACGAGGACAATTATCGGAATAAATTACATATACATACGTTTCTTTTGTAAATACATACATACAATTCATAGCAACACCCGGACCCCAGAAAAATAAAAATGTAAATTACAAATATATTTTTCCGGTGTGGGAATCGAACCAACGACCCTTCGCGCAGAAAGCAGTTGTGTTACCACTGCGCCAAACGGGCGCCATCTTTATTCCTCCACTTTTTTATATAAAGATAGATATTATATTAACACAAATAAAACCACATTTAAATCCAAAAATATTTAATTCAATTATACTTATTCTTATTCTACTTAACATTTCCAAAAACTAACGTAAACCTAAATTCTCTTACGACATATCTCAAAAAGCTTACACTAACTTACTCTAAACAAACCAATTTATTTATAACTCCCTAAAAAAATCACAATGTCAAAAACTTGCGTATTGAAGAACATTTATTGAAAAAAAAAACAAAGTTTTGACGCGAAATTTGAACCTATTTGACAGTTGTCTATCAAAAACTGTCATCGCCAAAATTACTAAGCAAAATTATTATACACTACCTTGAAAACTTTAATATTTTACAAAAATAACAAATTTTTAAACTAACATTTCGTTTAACGAAACCCAGCTAAATATTTAATTAAATATTAATTCTAAACTTCAAATAGAAGCGTATTTACTGAGAATTTATTCAAAACATCAATCTACTATCGACGAAAACACTATCATCTTCTGTATAGTACCTCTGTTTTTAAATAATTAATTTACATTTAAAATTTATTTTGACTGAAACCTTAACAAAATCGTCACAGCAGTTTTGAATAAACAACGTTCAATACAAAACAATAATTAAACATACAATGAGAGGAATGCGCTCAAACAATTGAAATTTACAAAATCATTAACTCCTTTAAAAGAAAAATTATTATTTACAAAATTTTTTTGTATATCTGTCGACATTTATTTCACAAAAATTTGAACGCATTTTACATTAATTATATTATAGTATTTAATTTTTATAAATATTACAAAAAAATCTTTATGACAATATTCTTACAAGATTATTTCAAACAAACATTAATTGTTAGATAAATTTACCAAAACTATTTTTCTATTGATTTAATTACCAATTACCAACAATATATTTTATTTTCGATTGATAGAAAGAAATCGAACCTGCGATGAATTTAATGAATGATTCAAAACAAGTATCTTAAACAAGAAAATTTCATTAAAACCGATCCAGTCATTACCGAGTAATGTAACAATTACAAGTGACAAATACAACTTTCCTTCACATAACATTTTTTACAAGTATTTACTTGTATGGGGTTAATTTTTTGAGCGAATTTACTTGTAAAAAAAAATTTTTTTTTTGGAAAATAAACATTATTAATGGATACAGGACATAAAAGACTTAACTCCGAAAATTTAGAGATTGCATTTAGACAATGATTCTGAATATATAATATTATACTAGCTGACCCGTGCCCACTTCGTCGGGCATAATGTTTATAATCCTTGTTTTATATAGCCCATGACACTCAGCAATAATGTGGCTTTCTATGGGTGAAAGAATTTTTTAAATCGGTTCAGAAGATCCCGAGATTACCCCTTACAATTTACCAAACACACAAACTTTACTTCCTTATAATATTAGTATACATGTATAACCAATAACCATACAAAATTGACCCCTTACAAACCTTTTTTTCTAGTTAAAAAGTAGCCTATGTTTTATCTCAGGCTCTAGACCATCTGTGTACCAAATTTCATTACAATCGGTTCAGTTGTTTCGGCGTGATAGCGTAACAGACAGACGGACAGACGTACAGAGTTACTGTCGCATTTATAATATTAGAAGGGATTTATATATATGAAGCTATGAAATACCAAATTTTCCTCAACTAAGTAACCTATATGCTATCTCATACTATAATGGATGTATGTTCTTCTTTCACGCAAAAACTGCTAAACCGATTAAGTTGAAATTTCGTATGTAGATAGGTCATAACTCAGAGAACACTTTTTTGAATTTTTTGACACAGATTGACACAGAGAACTTTACATCCCGGTATTGCCCCGGAAACGGGAACTACGCGGGTCAAAATTCGGGGTACAGCTAGTAGGAACTAAATTTAAAATATTAAGTAGTAGTAGCAGGCGTCATTTATGTTTAGCGCTGGACGAGAACAGCTGCGCATCGGTAGAGTCGCGCTCGTAATTGACGTATTGGTGCGAGAAAGACAACACTATGGGGAGCCAATCAACGCTCGCGCACCTCGATACCTTATTTTTGACTTCTGCGCAGGTTTCGTTCAGCGCTAAAGATTCGTGACGCGAACTATATGCACTACGCTATAATCACGGGGGATACTAGCTACGGGTTCAGTTTTCGGAGTTAAATCTTTTATACCTTACATATTAACATACAATCAAAAACATACTTCAAAATATATAGACAGACAAGACGTTTCTATGTTTTTTTATAAATAATTTTTTCGAATCAAGTAAACCGATTAATATCGATTTTTTTTAACAAATATTGATACCTAAATGAAAATTTTAAAACCTATTCTTGATAATTGAAAAAAAAAGAACTAAAATTGGACTAATTCATAGTATTCCATTAATCATGGACTTTTGGACATGGACTTTTTTTTTTAATTTAAATTACACAATCATTTAAATATCCTTTTTCAATTTAAATTAATTACTAATACAACATAAAACAATACCGACCAAATTTTTTGCTGAAATTGAACATTTGAAATATATTGACTATCACGACATCGAAACCGCATCGTTTCCGGTCGAGCGGTTCGCTAGTGGCCGGCGGTTCTGTGGTGCGAGGACAGCGGCGAGCTGGGCGTGGATTCGATGCACAGCTCCGAAGCCTGCTCTGCTAGGTCTGTTGTTATCTGTTAAAGGACATTTATTTATTAATAATGTTTGTTTTTGGGTGTGTGTGTGTGTGTGTGTGTGTGTGTAAGAGTGTGTATAATTATGTCTGTATCTGTATCTTTGCGTGTGTGTGCCGTACATATATTCGGCTCTATATCCATGTTTATGTCTATCCATATGTTTGTGTTTGTGTGTGTGTGTGTGTGTGTGTGTGTGTGTGTGTGTGTGTGTGTGT
>JADANM010005620.1:3174769-3192570 GCA_026213755.1 Eurema hecabe
TAGCCGTTTTACAAAACAGGGCCGTTTTGCTAAGCGGCGGTTCAACGTTTAGCCGTATTGAATTATTTTGATAAGGATAATTAGAATGAGTAAAATAAATGCGTTTAAAAGTAGTCCAAAAAAATTCAAGATTTTTGATTTAAAAAATGGTTGTTGTGCCTCACTCGACATAGATAGGTATAGTGTGTCGCGGAGTTTTTTGTAGATATTTATAAGATCTACAACTAATTAGAACATTTCATAGTTCTATCTTTTATAGTTTAGGCAGCGTACGCAAAATAAGTAACTTTTCTGGTTGATTTTTTACACCTTGTGTCCGAAAAACCCAAATATATTACGGAACCCTATTTATTTCCAAAATAAAATTTAGTCTATGTTACTCGTGGATAATGTAGCTTTCGAATAGTGAAAGAATTTTTGAAATCGGTCCAGTAGTTTTTGAGCCTATTCATTACAACCAAACAAACAAACAAACAAAGTTTTCCTCTTTATAATATTAAGTATAGACAAGTATAGATGTGTAAGAAATTTCATAGAGTTCTAGAGCCCGAGAAAAGAAATTGTAGCCTATTTTACTGGCAAAAAAAAGCTTGCCTGCAAGAAATAGCTTAAAGCCGCCAATAACATAATTGTATTATTTGTGTACGTTGAACTGTATGTTAAATACGCTTTCACGCGAAACTACTGGATCGATCATCATGAAATTTTGTACACATTCCATTCTTGAAGGTATCAGAATGGACGTTGGTTACTTTTTAACTATTTACTAGCTGTGCCCGCAACTTTGCTCGCGTAGAAAAAAGACTTTGGGACCATCTAGATAGGACAAGCCTTTTCTGAGATTAGCGTGCACAAACAAACAGACAATCGGACAAAAATTCCAAAAACTATGTTTTGGATTCTATTGCGTCAATAAAGGACTCCTATAATATTTTTTCTCACATATCTTCCATGTACAGACAACGACTCTTTACGTTTTTATTATATGTATATATATATAGATGTGTGTGTGTGTATGTATGTATGTATGTGAACTGTGTGATTTTCATTGATAGTTTAAGGTTTTGTTGCATTTAAATTGATTCAATTCCAGGGAGTATAGTATGTACTAGCTGTTGCTCGCGACTTCGTCCCTGTCGGATCTATTTCTATTATTATGTTATAGTGTGTCAATCTTAGAAGATATACATATACTGTCGCTGACTTTTTTTAGATCATTGAAAGAGGAATAATTATTTCATACATATTATTTTTGTATCTTGAACCGTTTTCGCAGCGCACGCAAAGGAAGCCCTCAAAGATGAATAATTTTTCCATATTTTCCATCATATCTTCGCTCCTATTAGTCGCAGCGTGATGTTATGTCACCTAAAGCCTTCCTCGATGAATGGTCAATTCAATAAAAAAAGAATTCTTCAATTCGAACCAGTAGATCCTGAGATTAGCGCGTTCAAACAAACAAACAAACTCTTCAGCTTTATATATTAGTATAGATTTATCTGACCTGTCGGGCTCCGTGACGGGTCTCTTCTCGCTCTTGTCGCGGGGCCACACGCGGTCGAGCGTGACGACGGCGCGCCTGTTGAGCCCCTCCCCCACGCAAGGCTTCTCGCTGTCTTCGGGGTAGATTATCACCTCCTTGTTCAGGAAGTGCACTGGAAGGGGGGGGGGGGTAATTATTACTTTATCATTTATTATTTTAACTATAAGTGAGTAGGAAAGGAGAAGAATTATTTGTCTTTGACTTTCAAGCTCTTATTAATTATTAATGGAGCAAATTTGACCGACTTTGACTTTAATTACACATTTAAATTTAACATTGACTTTGCTTTTAAAAGCTGTTCATTAATTATCTATGTTAATATATATATCGGAGCAGACGGACGGATTGAATAATTAGGAAAGTTGAAACTATTACAACATTAGCTAATTAGTCGAATCTTCTCAGTTTATTCTTCTCGATCGTTTCGCTCTTGTCAGAGCGGTCGTGGTCACATTCTTTGGCCATCACCGGTTTAGCTGGTGGTGGAAGTGGTCGCAGCTTTTCGCACAATCTCCTGCCATCTAACTCTATTGTAACTCTATTTACTCAGTTTATTACAATGTTTAAATTCAAATTTAAAAGAATTGTGACTGACATAATTTGTCAGCTGCTATAATAACTTCAGCATTGTGAAAAATCAGATGCATAATTCGTATTCTGATACTCTGAAGTTTTACTTACTAAGAAGCTAAGAAAGAGCCATCACGAAGCAAACAATCATCACCTCGGCATCACTACAACTACTACGACGTCACTCTCATATTTATGTAACTTAAGTAATTTACCACAAAAAAAAAATGTTACTCTTTTGTTAATATTCTATTTTTACGTTATTGTACGCCTAAGCGTAAGCAATTACTGCTTTTTATCATTAAATAAAAAAATAATTAATCAAACGTTCAAATTTGACCACTTTAAGCACTTTTAACTATGTTACTCATGTTAAAATTCTGTTTTTTACGTTATTGTACGCCTTAGCAACTTTGACTTTACTCAAAGTCCACTCACCCAGGCTGTCCAGGTCCATGCCGGCCACGTCGATGGGGCAGTCGAAGTAGACGTTGCCGTAGTTGGTGCGGCCCACCGTCAGGTGCGGCACCACGCACGAGCCGTCCGGTTGAACGTACTCTGAAAGTTTATAAAGATATCAAGATCTCCATTTCTCATAACGTCAGAACGTTATTAACTTAAAAATAAAACGCGACTTCATGATAATACCTATTCAACAAAAAAATTATCGTTCAAATTGGTTCATAATCGGCGGAGACATTGCGTATAAAAAAGTTCATCCCCAATTTTCCACCCTTGGGGGTTGTTTTCTTTATTGTTAAATTTAAATGGGACCACCCTTAACCTATACGCCGGAAAAAAGATTTGTTCAAATCGGTTCATAATAATTGGCGGAGTTATCGCGTAACAAACATAGAAAAAAACATACGGGTCGAATTGAGAACCTCCTTCTTATTGGAGTCGGTTGAAAATTATCCATACTAATATTTTAAATGCCAAACTGTCTGTCTGTCTGTCTTTCCAACACGCTAAAACTACTGAACCGATTACAACGAAATTTGGTACAAAGATGGTCTAAAGCCTGGGGAAGGACATAGACTACTTTTTTATTAAATCAACCCCCAAAGGGTTGCGCGGGGGGTTGAAACTTTTCATAATTTTTCGCTTTCACGGCCAAACCTATTGTAATGATATTTGGTACACAGATGGTCTAGAGCCTGAGATAAAACACATGCTACTTTTTAACTGGAAAAAAGGATTATAAGGGGGTAAGGGGGGTCAAAGTTTATATGAAAGTCCACCCGGACGGGGTCAATAACATTCGTAGGTAGTTTTGATAAAAAAAAGTGAAGAATTTTCATTTTACCAAGTGAAAAATTCATTTTTGTATGAATGCATTGAATTCGCCTCTTGGACCCTATTTGGGAGTTTATTATATAACTAGCTGTGCCCACGACTTCGCCCGCCTAGAAAAGTGACTTTGGGCAGCATTTTTGTAAATGCTTAACCCGCGCCAACAAACGTTCAGCGAGTTCAACGTGATTCTTTAAATTGCCATAACTTTTTTATTTATTAACCGATTGACATGAATTAAACACTAAATGTGAAGTGAAGCTTACCATAATATATCATTGAAAACCTCCTCTAGATAGGATAAGCCTTTTTTGAGATAAGCGTACACAAACAAACAGACAAAATTTTATTTTTATTGGGTTCTATTGCGTTAATAAAGGTCTCCTATAACATTTTTTCTCATATATCTTCTATGTACAGACAGCGACTCGTTACGTTTTTATTATATGTATAAATAGATATAGATGTTGCAGGAGAACAATAATACAATCAGCTCCGCGCAACCAAATGGATACACTTTGATGGCATCGGCGACTGGTAGCGCCGCCATGGCGTCTCGGTAGAGTATAAAATTAAAAAAAAAAAAATTCAACTCCCCTCCTCCTCCCCTATATAAGCACCAGTACTCACTGATCATCTCCTCTAGGGAAGGTATGGTGTAGTAGCCAGCTCTGGTGAGCTTGACCCCCGCGGGGTGCGGCGCTGCCTCGCGACACGACACGCTCTCTTCCTCGGACACTGCAAAAAATAATATTAAAACTAAAAAAAAATATTCAAAAATTAAAAAAAAAATTATAACATAGGGGGCAAACGAGCAAGCGAACCAATAATCGTTAATAAGTCGTTAAACAAATAAAATATCTATCTTTTTAAAGGCCAACAACAACGTAAAGCTCAGCTTGGGGTCTATGACGGCGTAGTTATAAAATCAATTTACCTATATTTTTAACCGACTTTAAAAAAAGGAAAAGGTTCCCAATTCTAATCTGTATGTATAATATTTTTTTAATGTATGTTCATTAATATTTTCGTTAATTATAGACTGATTTCAAACCTACATTTTTGTTTTTACTAAATACTGACTACAGACATTTTCATTAAACTACTATAACTTTAAACACTAAACAAAATTTAAAAACTACTCTACGACTTATTTATTTTACTAACTAACCGTTACTAATAAGTGTTAACCCCCCTGTTCATTTTATTATGCAATAATATTGAACCTGCATACTATAAAAATAGCTTACAAAAAATATTCTACCCCTTTCAAAACTAATTACACCCCTACCCCCTAATTACCGTAAACCCCCCGTATTTGGTGCGCGATCTTCTGGCACGTGAAGCACGGCGTGTGGCCGCCCCAGCGGTGCGAGCAGAAGTGGAGGCAGGGGGACTCGTCTTGGGGGATGAGGAGGGGAAAAAGGGATATGGAAGGGGAAAAGTTAGTAAAGGATGTAGATAAGAGTTTAGATGACTACATACATTTCATTCATTGTCATTTCAATCTGTTTTACTCATAACTGTTTGTTCGTATGCCGGAGAAATAATAAATAATAAAAATCATTAAGTGATAATTTAAAAAACTTAATTCACCTTCATTATCATTATATAGCATAAAAAACATTGCTATCGCCGTCTGTCTGGCCCTATGTAAAGCACTACTTAGTGCTTTTGAGAGTGCTCGATATGTGAATAGAGATTAAATAAATAAAATATGAGTAAATATTTTTCAGGACATTTATACACAGCGCCATCTAGTTCCAAGCTAAGATGAAGCTTGTGTTATCGCGACTAGATAACGGAATAAATTACATATACATACTTTTCTTTTCTCAATACATACATACAATACATAGCAACACCCAGACCCCAGGAAAATACAAATATATTTTTCCAGTGTAGGAATAGAACCCACGACCCTTCGCGCAGAAAGCAGAATCTGGAATCTTGCATCGAGCAAGATATGTTGTAATTAGAAATATAATAAGTTTTAATTATAATAAATTAAATTTTAAGTAATATTTGTTCTTTTTTGCGCCTTCGGCTGTGCGAAACATAATTTATGTGTAAAATAAATAAATAATAGTTGAAACATTAAACGTCAAGCATTATGCCGCAAAATGCGCTCCAGTGCTGTGTATAATACATAACCCTTACCGTAGAAAGTATCAATGTTCTCCTTGTCGTTGTCGCCGAGCGAACGTTCGCTGCGCACGCCGAGCTCGCGAACCGAATTCTCGACCACATCCGGGTTGGGCACCAGCGGCTTGCGGAGCGGCTTCGTGTTCAGCCTGCCGAAGTCAAAGTCAAAGTCAAAGTGAACGTCAAATAACGTCTTCAACTAGGCTACGTATAGCAACACTAGCCTTATCATATCATTTAAAAAAAAAATAAAAATCTATTTAATTAATTATTGAATACAAGGCGTCTATTCTAAAACACTTCTGTCATTAAATTCAGTATCTCTTTAAAAAAGATTTATCACATTTCAATAGATGACTTCGATCAATAAAGCATCGTAGTGGCGAATGACGTCACATGACATTTGTCTATTTAACGGAATAATCAATATTATGCATAAATAATATTTTTACACACAAAAAAAAAATATTCAACAACCATTTCACGACAAAAATCTATTATTTAATAAAAAAAATTAAAAATATTTTGCTAAACGGCAACTCACCAACTGGCCCGCCTCTCCGATATTTGCGCGGGCAATTCTTTATCTGAAAATAAATAAAACTATCTATATCAATGATATTTCAACCCCCTTTTTTAGGGGGGGGGGGGAGGAATACTATATTATTGTATTGTTATCCAAGTTAGTAGGTAATGATAGGTCATCAGAATAGTAGAAGTGGTTCAAATCTTCCTTATAAGAGTTATAAACATACATACAAAAGTGTAAATATGTATGTATGTATGTACAAAAGCCCTCACCTAAATTGGGATACAGCCGTGGCGTCTCACTGTCGATCGGTTTCTCCTTACTCCATTCGTCGCGAGACGGCCTGTAATATTACATAAATAATAATAATTACAAAAAAAATTAAAATATTACAATAAAAAATCATTTTAAACAATTTATTTAGAAAAAAATCATAAAACGTTTTTTTGTTTATGTGCAAGTCTATAATGTAAAAATGATTCGCAAAAAGTGTTGGTAAGCGCATAACTCGATAACGGCTCAACCGATTTACATAATTCTTTTTTAGAAAGATAGTAAGATGTTTGATTGTCGACCGCTTGGCGCAGTGGTAACACAACTGCTTTCTGCGCGAAGGGTCGTGGGTTCAATTCCCACACCGGAAAAATATATTTGTAATTTACATTTGTATTTTTCTGGGGTCTGGGCGTTGCTATGTATTGTATGTATGTATTTACAAAAAAAAGTATGTATATGTAATTTATTCCGTTATCTAGTTGCCATAACACAAGCTTCGGCTTAGCTTGGAACTAGATGGCGCTGTGTATAAATGTCCTGAAAATATTTATTATTATTATTATTTATGTACGAAGATGGTTCTTTAGCAAAGAAAAGGAGTATAGGGTTCTGGGTGGGAATGTATCCTATCGTGAACGAAGTCGCCTTTGACCAGCTAGTATTTAATAAAAATAACTGACTACAGTTGAGTGTGACAACGTCATAAGAAAATACAGATGGAATGTTGGCATTTGTTGCCGATTGTGCTTCTTTGTCGCTCGTCCCTCTCGCTTGCACTTAAAGCTTTAAACGGAACGCCTCAGTTCAGAGTAACGCCGCATACGAATATTTTTTCGTGCCTGCAGTCGGCTCTATCGAATTATGAGACGTTGGTCACGTCAAGTATAGTACGCGTCATTTATGTTTAGCGCTGGACGAGAATAGCTGCGCATCGGTAGAATCGCGCTCGTAATTGACGTCTTGGTGCTCAAAGACACCACTATGGACAACCAATCAACGCTCGCGCACCCGACGATCACGCGACGCTACCTCGATACCTTATTTTTTACTTTTGCGCAGGTTTCATTCAGCGCTAAAGATTCGTGACGCGTACTATAATTGAGTATTTCGTTTTAGCTAAAGAAACCCTCCTCTAATTATTAGAAGGGTGGTAGGGGCGGTACATAATTAAATGCAAAATTAGATGCGCAGATGAGACATAAGTGTTTGACAAAAAATAGCATCTTGTAATAATAATGTCTTATTTTTATAAATAAGACATTTTTGCTATTCACAATCGAACCTACCCTCCGATTGAGAGAGCGGGGCATGTTAATATTGTAAAAAAAATCGTAATTAAATAATTCTATAATCGCCATTTAAAAACTTCAAAATTTTCAATCAAACCTTTCTTTTAACAATAAAAAACTATTTTACGTTATAATGATCTTGAATATTAAAATATATTATATTAATTATTATAGTACATATTTACTCACCAGCTGTTCTGTTTGTCTGAATTGAACTCGCCGTCTGCAATAAAAAAAAATTACAAATTAATATAATCCCCACTAATATTATAAATGCGAAAGTAAGATTTATTTTCTGTCTGTCTGTTACGCTTTCACGCCGAAACTACTGAACCGTTTTTAATGAAATTTGGTACACAGATGTTCTAGAGCCTGAGATGAAACATAGGCTACTTTTTTACTGGAAAAAAGGGTTTTAGGGGGAATAAGGGGGGGTCAAAGTCGAATTTAAAGATTGGTTCGAATTGAAACATTCTTTCCATATTGGTCAGTCCATTTATCGAGGAAGGCTTATTCTTATTTGTGTTCTGTTATTTTATTTACTTATTATTCATTTACTCTTTGTTACAATATAATAAAAATAAGCTTCTTTATTTTCTGTTCCGTAGTAGTACAAGTGCAGATACAATATTACACTACAATATTTCAGCAATTTTTTTCAAATTAGTAAATGAGCTTAAAATTATTTTAGTAATATGAATATAAAGTATTGTCTCAAAAATTTTCAGGAACCCCAAGGAGGCCTTTGTTACAATATAGATATTAAATGTTGTAACTGGCGGCCTTATTACTACAAAATGATTTCTACCAGGCAACCCAACAAATGTAAAATCGTACAATAACTATGTATTTAAACGGTGGCATAGCGCAACATTAGGAATTTATTAAATATTCATAATTATACAGACAATACAAGTATACATTGACGACCGCTTGTCTCGTGGTAGCACAACTGCTTTCTGCGCGAAGGGTCGTGGGTTCGATCCCCACACCCCACACATATATTTGTAATTTACATTTGTTATTTTCCGGGGTCTGGGTGTTGCTATGTATTGTATGTATGTATTTACAAAAGAAAAGTATGTATATGTAATTTATTCCGTTATCTAGTTGCCATAACACAAGCTTCAGCTTAGCTTGGAAAGCCGTGTATAAATGTCCTGAAAATATTTATTTAGTCATTTAATTTATACACACATACATACAAACCGACTACATATTATCTACAATATTTTTTTATGTACAATAAAATGTTTTAAATAAATAAAATTTATTTTAATTACCATAAACATTCTGTTCGACCCGTTCCAACGGCTCGGCGTCTGTCTGTGTGTCGGCGCGCACCTCCGGACTGGTCTCGTCGTGTTTGTCACCGTTCTCTTGTGGTAGCGTGTTGTCTAATGATCTAGAAAAAAAATATTTTTAATAACAGCCTTCCTCTTGTGTAAAACAAAGTCGCTTTCCTCTGTTTATATGTAAGCTTCAATCTTTAAAATTGCGCAACCGATTTTCATGCAATTTTTTAATCAGATAGTCATTCTAAAGATAGGTTTATTTATACGTTTATTCTTTGTTTCATTACAATTGTATTTATTTATATATATTAGACAATTTCAATATTATTATTCTATTGAATATTTTGTAACTGGCTGCCTTATCACTTAAAAGTTATTTCTTCCAGGCAACAAGTAAATAGAGAAAAATGTGCGTCCTACTAATTGTGATATAAATGTGAAGATGTGTTTGTTGTCCTTATAAATGTGAAGATGTGTTTGTTATTCTTTAACGCAAAAACGGCTGGACCGATTTAGATGAAATTTGGCATGTAGATATGTGATACCCTGGATTAACGCATAGGGTACTTAAATCCCGGTATTGCCCCTGGGACGGGAACTACGCGCGTCTAACCCCGGAACAGGGCTAGTAGTATATGTTACAGAGAGTGACGTCATAGTAGTTGTAGTGATGCCGAGGTAGTGATTGTTTGCTTCATGATGGCTCTTTCTTAGCTTCTTAATAAGTTAAACTTCACAGTATCAGAATAACTGCGTAAATTCAGCTCGAATACGAATCATCCAATATCATTATTTTCACAATGCTTAGGTTTTTATAGTAACTGACAAATGCCACACAATTCTTTCAAGTTTGAATTTAAACATTGTAATAAACCAAGGAGGTTCGACTAATTAACTAATATTGCAATAGTTTTCACTATCTTGATTATTCTCTTCGTCCATCTCCTCCGATATATAAACGTGTAACAGAAATGCGTGGAAATTTTATTTCTATTGACTAGCATATCGATATTTAAATTTATCGACGCTACGACATCACTTTAGAGCTATCAGCTGTTACGTGTCAATGACCGCATGACCCTATGACAATGCATTTCATTGAAAAAGTTACTGCTGTCTCTGTCGTTAGAATCGGAAAAGTGATGCAACACTTTTGTTTTGATTTTCGTACTATCGATTTTATTGATGAATTAATGAAATAAAAAATCTCAAATATGTTTATTTTAATGCGGGGACTCGTATATAGACTATCTATGAGCATCTGAACATCACGCAAAAATATGACCACACATTTCTGTTACACGTTGTATAAATTCAGTTTCCTGTATATATGAGGGTACTCACCTATCACTGATATCGCCATCTTTATTTCGACGCAGGAGCAGTCTCTTCCGACTCGGTTTCAGACTCAATTTATCCTCTAAACTTGCATCAGACTCTTCTAAACCGTCGAACAGGGATTTCTGTAAAATAAATATATTGATTCTACGATGTACCATATCCACCAAACATAGCTATGAACACTCATAATGGATATACCTTTCAAACGAAAAAAAGAACCGCATCAAAATCGGACCATCCGTTTAGGAGATACACACACTGACACACGTCAAACTACAAGAATTTGCTAAATCGGTTCAGCTGTTGTCGAGTTATGCGTTTAACAACACATTTTGCGGTTCTTTTTTATATCATACATCTATACTAATATTATAAGGAAGTAAAGTTTGTGTGTTTGTTAGATTGTAAGGGGTAATCTCGGGATCTACTGTACCGATTTAAAAAATTCTTTCACCAATAGAAAGCCACATTATTGCTGAGTGTCATAAGGCTATATAAAAAACCGAAAATATTTTTTTTATTTAAATTACAAAAATAGAAAAGGATTATTAACATTATGCCCAACGAAATGGGCTTCTATATATATAAAAAATAAAAATGAAACCCGTTTTCCGTTGTCACGACATAACATGAAAACGGCTTGACCGATTTGGCAGATTTTTTTTGTTGTATTTGTTATTATTAGAAGGTTCTTATGTAAGAAAAAGTTCAGCATTTCACTATTTTGATATTTTATGATTATAGGGCGGTACGAAGTTCGTCGGGTCAGCTAGTCTTAATATATATAAATCTCGTGTCACAATGTTTGTCCCCAATGGACTCCTGAACCACTTAACCGATTGTAATAAAATTCGCACACCATGTGCAGTTCGATTCAACTTAAAAGATAGGATAACTTACATCCCGGTACTGCCCCGGGGACGGGAACTACGCGGGTAAAGCCGCGGGACACAGCTAGTAAATCTATACATATAATAAAAACGTAACGAGTCGCTGTCTGTACTTGGAAGATATATGAGAAAATATATTATAGGAGACCTTTATTAACCCAATAGAACATAAAATAATGATTTTTGGAATTTTTGTCTGTTTGTCTGTTTGTTTGTGCACACTAATCTTAGAAATGGCTTATCCTATCTTGATGGGGTTTTCAATTATATATTGTGGTAAGCTTCACTTAACATTTAGTGTTTGATTCATAACAATCGGGTGATAAATAAAAAAGTTATGACAATTTAAAGAATCACGTTGAACTCGCTGAACGTTTGTTGGCGCGGGTTAGGCATATTAAAACACTAGCTGTTGCTCGCGACTTCGTCCCCGTCGGATCTATTTCTATTATTATGTTATAGCGAGTCAATCTTAGAAGATAGACATATACTGTCGCGGACTTTTTTTTAGATCATTTAAAGAGGAATAATTCTTTCATACATATTATTTTTGTATCTTGAACCGTTTTCGCAGCGCACGCAAAGGAAGCCCTTAAAGACGAATAATTTTCCCCGTTTTTTCCATATTTTCCATTATATCTTCGCTCCTATTAGTCGCAGCGTGACGTTATGTAGCCTAAAGCCTTCCTCGATAAATGGTCAATTCAATAAAAAAAGAATTTTTCAATTCGAACCAGAAGTTCCCGAGATTAGCGCGTTCAAACAAACAAACTCTTCAGTTTTATATATTAGTATATTAGTATATATATATAAATATACAATATACTACCTTATCAGTGGGCAACGCTCGGGGCAGCAGACGGGGCCGGGGGGCAGAACGAGGGGCAGAAAGTACTGCCCTCACTGCGGCCGGGTCTGTCGGTCGCGCCGGCTCCTCGGAGCGACGCGCTGGAACAGATGGACCGTTATTGATGATGTTTTTGTTTATTGTAGTCACTTTTTTAGACATGATATAAATAATTCTGTAGTGTTATTGTTTTGTTTTTGAGTGTCTAATAAAGAATCAATAAATAATATAAAGAACTTGATAACAATCAATGATTAAAGCACTACTTCATTATTTAAAGATAGAAAGAAAGAAAAAAACTAACATTTAAGCTTTAGAGTTCCGGCTGTTCTGTGCTTAATATATATAAATCTCCACCAACTAAACCACTTAACCGATTATAATAAAATTAGCACACCATATGCAGTTTGATCCAACTTAAAATATAGGACAGCTTAAATCCCGATATTGCCCCGGGAAGGGGAATTACGCGGGTGATACCGCGGGACACAGCTAGTAATATTAATAATTTGTTACAACACTTACATGTATCTGGCAATAAGTCCTTGAACAGTGGGGAATCCCCGTAAGGTCTAGCCGCTAGGGTCAAAATCTGTTCGTGGACATTTGTACCAGCTGGAACGCCTAGACCACCACTGGAAAAAATAAATAATATTACTATATAGATATACTAGCCATACCTTTATGCATGTATCTATAATATAAAAAATGAATCGCAACATGTGTCTGTAAACGCATATCTCGATAATAGCTGAACCGATTTACATAATCCTTTTTTTAAAGATATTCGTCGACGAGCATGGATGTGTTTTAAGCAAAAAAATGGTAGTTACAGGGTATCAAATTTTAAGTAGAATCGTTACAGCGTGAACGAAGTCGCTTTGGGGCAGCTAGTTATACATATAGAGTCTTTTCTATTATTAATGTTTCAAATTCTGGTGGCCTCGAAGAAATCACGTCTTCAGTGATAAGGTCTCCTGTTGCTTATGCTGTATTAAACCAAAGTTTCATGTTGTAACGAAGCGTAATCTATACTAATATATAATGCTGAAGAGTTTGTTTATTTGTTTGAACGCGCTAATCTCAGCAACTACTGGTTCGAATTTGAAAAATTATTTTTCTATTGAATAGACAATTCATCGAGGAAGGCTTTAGGCTACATAACATCTCGCAGCCACTATTAGGAGCGAAGAAATATAGGAAAAACAAATCAACGGGGACGAAGCCGCGAGCAACAGCTAGTTGGTAATAAGTCCCTATATAATATAGGTCCTATATGTTACCTGGGCACTAAGCTAGTGTTGGCATTAGTTTGTCCCAGCCCGAGGCCCGATCCGCCGAGCGACGAGCTATTGTTGAACAGACTTCCACCGCCCAAACCAGTGTTCAGACCTGAAAACAATCAATAAATACTATTATTAAAAACCAGACAAAATATTCAACAAAATCATTAAGAATTTGCATAGTCTGCGTGGACTTTCATATAAAGTTTGACCCCCCTTGCCCCCCTTTGAACCCTTTTTTTCAGTTAAAAAGTAGGAAGACAGATAACGAAGACTTAGTAGTTTCATTATTCTCATATCAAAACATATAATAAAAAAGTAACGAGTCACTGTCTGTACATGGAAGATATATGAGAAAAAATATTATAGGAGACCTTTATTGATGCAATAGAACCCAAAACAATGATTTTTGGAATTTTTGTCTGTTTGTCTGTTTGTTTGTGCACGCTAATCTCAGAAATGGCTTATGCTATCTAGATGGGGTTTTCAATGATATATTGTGGTAAGCTTCACTTAACATTTAGTGTTTAATTCATGTCAATCGGTTGATAAATAAAAAAGTTATGGCAATTTAAAGAATCACGTTGGACTCGCTGAACGTTTGTTGGCGCGGGTTAGGCATTTTCAAAAATGCTGTCCAAAGTCACTTTTCTACGCGGGCGAAGTCGCTGGCACAGCTAGTTTATTTGCTTTTGGTCTTATATGACCATTATACAGGTTGTTTATTTATTTACTTATTCTTCATTACATGAACAGTGAAAACATAAAAATATAAACACTATAAGCTACCATACATATGTAATTGCTTTCCTTATCACTAATAGTCATTTATACCAGGCAACAAGGCATTTTTTTCATTATGGAGCTATACAAAAGCAAAACCTCACCAGTTTGGAAAGTGTTATTCTGCTGCGGGAATAATGAAGTCCCCGTTCCGAGAGTTCCAAATGTTGTCGGCTTCGCTTGAAACGAAGTGCCCAAACCCGTTCCAAGGCCCGTTCCTGGAAATAAAAATTGTTTCAAATCAATTGTTATTCATCTTAATATATATAAATTACTAGTCACATTGTTTGTCCGCGATTAACTCCTGAACTAATGAACCGATTTTAAATTAAATTTGCACACCGTGTGCAGTTTGATCTAACTTAAAACATAAGATAGCTTAAGTATGATAATATAATTGATGCAAAATTCTGATCACCCATTGACCTAATTTATATTTATATAACAAAATCTGTAGCAAAGTGAGGATCCTCGCCCAGTCATACAACTGACTGTATATATACTCGTCTCGAACATATATCACAAGCGCGATTCAGAACTGGGTACATATCTATATACATATACTATATAAATGAATCCCTATTTCATAGCATTATGCGTGAATGGCTGTACCGATTTCACTAATTCTTTTTTACAATATTATTGGATGTACGAGGATGGTTTTAAAGAAAAAAAAATGGTAGGTAGCTTTAAAAATGAATATATTACCCATCTGCGGCTGAGACATGAACCCGAAGGCCGGCTGAGCGGCCGCTGGTTTCCCGAACGTGTTGTTGCCGAACACAGATGACGATGTGGATGTCCCGAACGCTGTAACATTACATACATATTATAATAATACTATTATAACTTCGTTCACGCTGACCCCCTCCTACCTATCCTCAGTTTAGATTTTTTCATACAAATGTTTTTTTCATAGACGACCGCTTGTCTTGTAGCACAACTGCTTTCTGCGCGAAGGGTCGGGTTCGATCCCCACACCCCACACATATATTTGTAATTTACATTTGTATTTTTCTGGGGTCTGGGTGTTGCTATGTATTGTTTGTATCACAATATGGATTTACAAAAAGAAAAGTATGTATATGTAATTTATTCCGTTATCTAGTTGCCATAACACAAGCTTCGGCTTAGCTTGGAACTAGATGGCGCTGTGTATAAATGTCATTAAAATATTTATTTATTTTTCGCTATCTACCTTTCCCGAGGGAATTTTGCAATATCCTGTTGCAACTACGCTTTAAGTTTACTGAGGTAAAATTTCAAGTGCCTGCATTTAGCCGTTTAGGCTGTACATTGATATGTCAGTCAGTCAGTTTCTCCTTATATTTAGATTACAAAACACTTAAACACAGCGCCATCTAGACCCGCGCTAAGCAGACCTTGTGTTATTGCAATTAGATTTTTTTTTTATTTTAGGTCTTTATCGCTAAGCGACCACACCACCCATAATATTACAAAACAAGTATTACAACAAAGTAAAAGTCAAACATATATCTATTCAACTAGTCTACATATAGTAACACTAATCGTCACGGTGTTACAAAACATTTACCACCGTCTCGGAAGGCAGTTTCTACAGAGAAGAACCGGCTAGAGACTCTGATAGTTGTTTTTTAAAAATAAGAACATACAATTGTACATATAAACAACGACTATTATAATATTTATACATGAAAAAGGTCACCATCCTACGAGCATTCAGAAATATCATTCCAAGGGTTTTTATTTTCAACATATTAGTTTAATGTATAGTAGCCTTTTAAATCAGACATTTTTTAACGATGCTTCTAAACTTGGAATAAGTCAGATCCTTGACGCTTTTAGGAAGCTTAGGAAGGAAGCTTAGTTTTTATAAATTATTTGTAAAAGCCTGAATTAAACGTATTTTATTTTATGTATTTATTTATTTAACAATAAATAGGCTACATATAGTAACATTAGCTACAAAGCTAATCTATACTAACATATAAAGCTGAAGAGTTTGTTTGTTTGTTTGTTTGTTTGAACGCGCTAATTTCAGGATCTACTGGTTCGAATTGAAAAATTCTTTTTTTATTGAATTGACCATTTATCGAGGAAGGCTTTAGGCTACATAACTACACGCTGCGACTAATAGGAGCGAAGATATAATGGAAAATATGGAAAAAACGGGGAAAATTATTCGTCTTTGAGGGCTTCCTTTGCGTGCGCTGCGAAAACGGTTCAAGATACAAAAATAATATGTATGAAAGAAATATTCCTCTTTAAATGATCTCAAAAAAGTCCGCGACAGTATATGTCTATCTTCTAAGATTGACTCACTATAACATAATAATAGAAATAGATCCGACGGGGACGAAGTCGCGAGCAACAGCTAGTGTTACTATATGTAGCCTAGTTGAATACATTTCACTTCACTATCACTTGTCTATCCAACCAACACACCCGGTGTAGTGGTCCCGAACGTTGGGGCGGCTGTTTGCGCGGGCTTCGCCCCAAACAGGCCTCCGCCCCCGAACGAACCGAAGCTCGTGCTGGTCGCTGGAGCTCCAAAGGCGCCAGTCGCCGGCTTCGCGCTGAACAGACCGCCGGATTGCTGCAAATATATATTAATATATAATTAACTAGCTGTTGCCCGCGACTCCGTCCGCGTTTACTTTCATAAAAAATTATTCCCCTGGAAATTGGATAAAAAGTATCCTATGTCCTTCTCCTGGTTCTAAGCTGCATCCCCACCAATTTTCATCCAAATCAGTTGAGCCGTTATCGAGTTATAAGTGAAGTAACTAACACGACTTTCTTTTATATATATAAATATAGATTACTAGCCAACCCGTGCCCACTTCGTTGTGCATAATGTTAACAATTCTTTTTATATAGCCTATGACACTCATGCCGGAATACTGAAACGCAACTTAAATTTAAGTACAACTTCAACCGGTCCGATTTGACAGTTCGCCATACGATTCCGTCAAAATTACGAGACTTAAGGCGTGCTTAAATTTATTTATCGTATGAGTATTTGGCCGTCAGCAATAATGTGGCTTTTTATTGGTGAAAAAAATTTTAAAATCGGTCCAGTAGAACTCGAGATTACCTTACAATGTAACAAACACATAAACTTTACTTCTTTATATTATATATTAGTATAGACTATTTATTTACAAAACATTCAAACTAAAATTAAGAAAAAAAATACTGGTATGTCAGATAGTGACAGTACAGGCGTGAAAAGAAATAGCAATGATATTATATAGTAGATATGTTATACACCAACAAATCAACCGAAAGTGTTACGCACAGCAGCGGCAGCACACATACATACAAGTCACAACGATAGAAAAGAGATACATGATAAAACCAACAAGAAAAAAGCGATAGTTAGTTTTGTCAGTTGCGTGTGAACGCATCTGCAAACAATTACCTAAAGGTAAGACGTCCTAATTAGGATGTTTATGCGTCTTCAAAATTTTGCGCTTATAACATATCTTTTTAATATAATATCATTGAATCCAAGTGATATTTTACATCTTACGTAATAAAAAAAATCGACTTTGACTTTGAAAGTGAATCACCTGGTTCTGAGTGGTAGATCCAAAACCAAATGTGGAAGTATTGGTACCAAAAGCCGGCGCCGCTGTAGTGGTAGCACCGAACAGACTCGTTCCTGTAACAATACAACAACTTTAGACATTCCACCGCCTGAACAGTGATGTGAAAATGTCACTGTGCTCC
>JADANM010005620.1:3237043-3253177 GCA_026213755.1 Eurema hecabe
AAATTGTCTATTCAATAAAAAAAGAATTTTTCAATTCGAACCAGTAGTTCCTGAGATTAGCGCGTTCAAACAAACAAACAAACAAACAAACAAACAAACAAACAAACAAACAAACAAACAAACAAACTCTTCAGCTTTATATATTAGTATAGATATAGATAGTATAAAACAAAGTCGCTATCGCTTTCTGTCTGTCCCTATGTATGCTTAGATCTTTAAAACTATGCAATGGATTTTGATGCAGTTTTTTTAATAGATAGAGTGATCTTAAGGAAGGTTTATATTCATGCATAATATAATATAGAAAGACTGATAAATTTAGAGGTTTCTAATGTGATGTCGTAAATTAGAACGTTTTTTTGCGCTTATATTGCAAACGCTGGCCAAACCCCAGTCCTCACGAGATAGACCAAAATATCGACTTTAGTATTGTTCTCCTTAAAAAGTTCTACAAAAAAGTCCTCGATGGCATATGTCTATAATATCTTAGGGATAACCCGCCATAACCATTTTTAATCCTTTACTAATAAATGGTTATTTACGAAGTGATTTCAAACTATACAGCATTAAGCTTTATCCAATTAAGTACCTTAAATAAATTATGCATTTATTATAGATCAATATGATTTTTACAACACGTAATTTAAGTAATTAGTTCCGAAGACATTACAAATTTAAAATGCAGGGACGTAGTTGTTGCGGCGCCGCGGCGGTACCGTCCGCGGGTTGACAAAAAAGCTGTGAACGTTGTGTATGAGGACATTCTGTAGTTGCATCCGACCGAAGCAGTGGCGGGTCGCTAGTAAATAATAACTTGACATAACCTTATGTAAGTCCTTAAAAGTAAGCAATTTGAAAAAGATATTGATTAGTGATTTTCCTGTTTTTTTTTAAATATATTATGTACTTGCCGCTCCCTGCGATTTTACCCGCATTAATGCATGTATTATATTGTCTGAACATAAACCTTTCTTGAATCACTCTATCTAATAAAAAACCGCATTAAAATCGGTTGCGTAGTTTTAAAGATTTAAGCATACATAAGGACTTTTTTTTATGATTTATTAAACAGCCATTTGACCGCGATCCTGCCTGATGGTAAGCGTGATGCGGCCTAAGTTGTTGCGGACGGACAGAAAAAACGACTTTTTTATCTTTTTGTATGGTAACGGAAGAAAAAGATAGATACAGTTTGAGTTTATAGCGTGGTTTAATAGAATATTGTATACTGGCTGTTGCCCGCGACTCCGTCCGAGTGGACTTTTATATAAACTTCGACTTATAAAGTTTACATTATATTTTTCAAATCCAACGAACTAACAACCATGAAAATTGGTCTAAACGATCTCGCGTTATAAGTGTCGTAAGAAAACAGTCTTTGTTTTAAATGTTATATAGATTACTATAGGTCGCGTCACGGATGTTTAGCGCTGGACGAGAATAGCTGCGCATCGGTAGAATCGCGCTCATAATTGACGTATTGGTGCGAGAAAGACAACACTATGGGGAACCAATCAACGCTCGCGCACCCGACGATCACGCGCCGTCCCCTCGATACCTTATTTTTGACTTCTGCGCAGGTTTCGCTCAGCGCTAAAGATTCGTGACGCTACTTATATCAAAAAGCGTTTTAATATTAAAATATATTCTTTTTTGCAGGTTTCTTAGCAACTTCTTTAGCTTACAGGCCATACTACAGAAATGGTATAAAAAACTATGAGAAACATCTATACAATAACAATTATAGCGAAGACGAATTAAATGCAATAAATAATTATAAAAGAGGATCAAATTCCCGCCATTTTAATAATATGGAAGACATTTTCGATGCGCGTCTTTTCGACAACCGGCGTATCTTTGGTTGGGTATCAAAGCTATTGAGAAAGAATCAACATAAAGAAATAACAAGAAACCAACCTAAATATGAAGATTTAGTCAACGATAAACTATACTACTTGCAATTAACTCGTAATTTAACAAATAATCTGTCAAAATTAACTAACGTTTTGGAGCTGTTTACAAAAACTATAAAAGAAAAGCCTATAGTCAACGGCCTGAGAAGGGTCTCGCGTTCGCTTCCTGAAAAACACTCCGATGACATTAAAAAACAAAATAAAAATGTAAATCATAATGCCGTTGAATTAAATATTAAATTAGATAATAATAAAACTGCAATAAAAACAAATATTACCAAAGACAAAAATGAAACGCTAAATTTTACGTCTAGCAACACTGAAACAACTGAGTCGTTGCCTATCAATTTTAGCGGGAGACGCGCGTACAACTCCAACGAATTAAAAAACAAACTTCTCTCTTCGATTAACGACACGTTGAACGTAATACAATATAAAATAAAAACCGTTTCAAATGTGAAGGAAATATTCGCGGATAGATTAATGTATAAAGTTGGTTATATAGCTGGTTCTTTGACGGCGATAAAGGGCTTTATTGACGAATTACAAGTGAGTGTTGTGAAAGATGACGTGATTTTAGACGATAAATACATTATAGAAATGTACGATACGGCGAATAAAATCAACGAAGGTTCTGGAAAACTATTGGATTTGTTGAATGTGTACGTCGATAGTGCTACTAGCGAGTTGATAAGGAATTAAAGTTGTGAATTTTTTGTGTTTTTTATTTCATCTTCCTTAATTTAATCTATTTATGATTATTATCCTAATCTGTCAATAATAACTTATAACACCTTTAACAGTATGAGCACTCCAAGGAGAAGTCATTTCAACCGAGACGTCGCATCAAGTTTCGTATGTTTTTCATAGATCTCAACTTGTCACATTTATAGGGTAAATTTATTATAGCAGCAAAATTATCAGTGTGCTTGTGTGCGTGTCATCGGGTATAAGAACGTGCTATTAACAAATACACCTACTAATACATACATAGTTTTGGCTTCACTTACGGCGAACCGTAAATACCTAATAAATAAACTTAGAATACAGAAGTAATCATATACGGTTGCATTGAGAAACCTCCCTTTTTTAGGTAGTTTGAAATATATGGAAACACCTTAATTTTGCTGTATAATAAAAGTTATTTTTCTCTTTCTATGAGTACAAGGAAAATAAAAACGTCAGTTTACGAATAAACATTTTATTATCTATATGACAATAACAAAAATAAACTTAAATCTATTTTTGACCATAGGCTAACAAATACAGTCGCGTAATAAAACATGTCTTAAGCTCCGTACTCACATACAGTTTTACTCGATCGAGCTAAACTGTCGAGTAAAACCCATGGCATGCGCTTTCGTCCACACATTGAGCATTGCTCTATCGAGTGATGCGCGTTGTTCAGTATTCACCGAACCGTTCGAGCCAAAGGATGTCTTTGCAACAAAGGAGACGGTGGCTGTATTTAGCAAGTCTCACAGTGCTTTATAAGAAAATCAAAGAAATCTGATCAGTAGTTCTTGCATCTTGATCAGTAGTTTTAAGCACAGCTAGTAATTTATCATAACATTCATTTCTCTTATATTTATTTGAGTAATCTTTGGACTTGACATTCCATAAACACTCACACTGTCTATAAGTGTTAATAAAGTCTTCTATAGCGCCTTTGGAATAAACTCGCAGATCCATTGCTCTTAAAAACGCGTGTTTCAATCACGATAAACAATAGCGGACTGATGCTCGACACGCGCCACTCGCGGTCATGTACACACGCTCGAGTCAAGCTCGACGGCTCGCTTCGAGTAGGTGCGAAGGAAATTACTTTAATTTAATTCCATCGAGCCGGCTCGGTGCGAGCCTTCGAACTGTGAGTTTTGCGGTCCACACGTTGATTTTTACTCGACTTCGAGTAAAACTATCGAGTAATACCGTATGTGAGTACGGAGCTTTAAATATGAAATGCCACTTAACAGTTCATGAGTAAAGTGTCAAGACTTATTCTAAGGAACTTATCTTCTAAGTAAAAAGATTAAATACACATATTTCTGTATTGTATTTTTTTTCAAATTTCATTAAACTATATTTGAAAAGGATCAAGGTAAGGAAAATTCAAAATCTGTCAAAACGTTAAAAAAGTTTTGTTTCTTCGAGATGTACGCTAAGTATAGTACGCGTCACGAATCTTTAGCGCTGAACGAAACCTGCGCAGAAGTCAAAAATAAGGTATCGAGGTTGATTGAGCGTTGATTGGTTGTCCCAGTCGTGTTGTCTTTCTCGCACCAATACGTCAATTACGAGCGCGATTCTACCGATGCGCAGCTATTCTCGTCCAGCGCTAAACATAAATGACGCCTACTATACATAATCCTAGTTTTTACAATTACAGTGCATAGTGCGACATTTCGATCAATGTCAAATTAAAGAAAAACATTTGTTAATTTTCTGTCACTGCACATGTAATTGCACGCATCAAGCGAAAGCACTACTTAGTACTTTTGAAAGTTCTCGATATATGTATGAAAAAATATGTTTCTAGTTAAAAATTCAACGTAAAGCATTATTCCGCATAATAATCAATAATGCTTTAATTGAAAAACTTTGATATATATTTTATTTTAGGAGATTTAACATAATATTAATACCACTATTAGCTATAAATGCATTGTTGTATGCTTAACCTAATTCACAATATTGAATCAGCCTATGATCAATGTATTATCACGTTTTAAAACTTAATCAAAAATAAAATTATTTATCTCTATTTATAAACTAATTATTTAACGTAACCCCAACATATAGTTCTATTATTTTGAGTACATTGTAAGTATTTTCGTTGTCAGTTGAAACCTTTGAGGCCTAAGTAACATATAAATACATCTTTCAATAGAAGTAATAAATTTGTATTTCCAAATGTATGTCATATACGTCATATAAAATTCTGTTTTTAAATTACGCGCGAGTTTCTTTGCATATTAAAGCTCGCTTTTTTTTAGTATAATTCTCCCATTTAGTGGGAAGGCAAAGGGACAAAGCCCATACAGCCACGTCTTTAGTTATATTTTTCTTTGTCTTTTGTAAAGTGATAGTGAGCTTTACAAAAAACCCTCGACGAATCTTGGAGCAATCGGAACGGCGCTACTAAGCGCTCTCAAATGAATTCTTCATTTCTTGGACACTTATTAGCTAGTTTACTGCATGATACACTATCACAATCATACATTAAATCACTTTATGCACCAAAAAAGGAATATTCAATCGAGATTACATATAGACGCCGCACGATTCCCGCCAAAACTCCTATTAAAGCTCGCATATAATTCAAAGAAAATTGACATACATATAAACTTAAAAAATTGCCAGCATTCAAAACGAAAACTTGTAATGCTACAATAGTAAATACAACAGTTGCCAGTCTTTAAAACAACGTTTTTATCTTTTACAACAAAGTTGCCATCTTTTAAATTGACCTAAAATTATAAATGCAGAAGATTAAACGTAATTTTTAACGACAAAGAACTACAGAATAAATATAAAAGAGAATTTACAATAATATAGCTTATATTATATAAGACAGAATGTAAAATACTCAAGTCCGATAACTTTGCAGTGCATTAGTGCAATAGGTTCTTTTTAATATATTTTAAAACTATATGTATGAAACACTAAGATTATAATATAGCAATATATAAGTAGCGTCACGAATCTTTAGCGCTAAACGAAACCTGCGCAGAAGTCAAAAATAAGGTATCGAATAGTGTTGTCTTTCTCGCACCAATACGTCAATTACGAGCGCGATTCTACCGATGCGCTATTCTAGTCCAGCTCTAAACATCCGTGACGCGACCTGGTAGGGAAATAGGAACTAATTTAAAACATCAAATAACTTCTTAACAATCTTCGTCAGTATCAAGTCATGCACTACGCTATGATCACGGGGGATACTAGCAACGGGTTCAGTTTTCGGACTTAAGTCTTTTACATTCTGAAGTCTATATGTTTCTTTCTTATCTATGTAGCTCCTTTCTGGAACTTTCTTACCGGTTGTAAAATGGAATCTAAAACTACAACAGCGGGGTTTGCTTTGCTGCATCTGGAATAAACATATTTACGGCTTAAAAGTATGTTAAAATCCTACTAATGTTATAAATGTGAAAGTTTCTAAAAACGAATGGATGTAAGTTTGTTATTCTTTAACGCAAAAACAGCTGTAACGATTTAGTTGAAATATGGTATGTAGATAAGTGATACCCTGGATTAACCCGTAGGATACTTTGTATCCCGGTATTGTTCCGGGAACGGAACCAACGCGGGTAAAACCGCGGGGCAAAGCTAGTTGGTCATAAGTTATGTAGATGCGTAAAAATGTAAACTATAATTAAGCTTTATAGGTACTATTGTTTTGGAAGCAATTCTGTAATTATAGACAATATAAAATCTATACATATATGTCGGAGATTGAATATCTGGACGTCAAATGGAACCTATTTGGGCGTATTCAGACATTCAATTGGCAATCGATAAAGAATACAGTTAAAAAAAAAAAAAGATAACTGTCAAAAAGCAGAATTTATGAGGGATTCTGAATTGGGAGTGGAAGCTGAGACGATGATGCGGATGGCCAATTGAAGACTGACTTCGCCGCGTCCACGATATTTAATCTCCGTGACGAATGCCGAGAGCCTGTATGTCGCCCACGATATGAAGAAACCCCGTTGCCATCCTCGTTATATATAAAACAAACTCGTGTTTGATACAACACTTTTAAATCGAGATCGGCTGACCAATTTTCATGATTTTTGGTTCTTTCATCTTTATTATCTCGCCTCGAATAGCGGAACAAATTTTAAAAATAATGAAAATTTTAAAGGTCAAAGTTTATAAGAAAGTCCACGCGGACGGAGTAGTAATAAATAATTAAAATTTTATACATATACTAACTTGGGAAACATATCGTCACAGCGTAGTTCATTCCAGCCGGTCAGGGCTTCATACAACATAGTGTCCAGCGCTCGGTCCGTGGCCAGCTCACCAGACAACATCCTCAGAGCTAATCTGAATATAAAAACATTTCTTGATAAATAATCTCTACAATCTTTAATATAATCTATCTATACTAATATATAAAGCTGAAGAGTTTGTTTGTTTGTTTGTTTGTTTGAACGCGCTAATCTCAGGATCTACTGGTTCGAATTAAGAAATTCTTTTTTTATTGAATTGACCATTTATCGAGGAAGGCTTTAGGCTACATAACATCACGCTGCGACTAATAGGAGCGAAGATATAATGGATAATATGGAAAAAACGGGGAAAATTATTCAACTTTGAGGGCTTCCTTTGCGTGCGCTGCGAAAACGGTTCACGATACAAAAATAATATGTATGAAAGAATTATTCCTCTTTAAATGATCTAAAAAAAGTCCGGGACAGTATATGCCTATCTTCTAAGATTGACTCACTATAACATTATAATAGAAATAGATCCGACGGGGACGAAGTCGCGAGCAACAGCTAGTACTTATATATAAAGCAGTAAAGTTTGTGAGTTTGTTAAATTGTAAGGGGTAATCTCGGGATCTTCTGAATCGATTTTTAAAATTCTTTCACCTATAGAAAGCCACATTATTGCTGAGTGTCATAAGCTGTATAAAAAAGGATTGTTATTTTTTATTAACATTATGCTCAACGAAGTGGGCACGGGTCCGATAGTCTTATATATAAAAATGAATCGCAAAATATGTTGGTAAGCGCATAGCTCGGTAACGGCTGAACCGATTTACATAATTATTTTTTAAGTATAAACCTAGATGTATAAGGATGGTAAAGGCATCAATATCTGTAAAAAACGGTATCAGACCTGAAAACGTATTATAATTAGGAGACGTTGCTTTTCGTTAGACAATTCCTTTCGTTTAACTTAATTTTAAGGTCATTAACATTTACAAGGCTTACAGCGTTTTCCAATTATCGTACTAGAGCGCATTATGCGGCGTAATGCCGGTCAGTAAATGTTATAACTACTAACATCTTTCATTATTCATATATCGAGCACTCTCAACAGTACTAAGTAGTGCTTTCGCTTGATGCGTGCAATTACATGTGCAGTGACAGAACATTAACTAATGTTTTTTTTTATTTGACATTGATCGAAATTTCGCACTATGCACTATAATTGTAAAATGCTGGATTGACGGATCATGGGCAGAAAATGTATAAATAACACACCCAATGATATTATATTAAATAGATATGTTATTAACGCAAATTATGAAGACGCAAAAACATCCTAATCAGGACGTCTTTAGATGATTGGTTGCCTGTGCAATCACGCGAAACTGACAAAACTATCTCTTTTTTTATCGTTGGTTTTATAATTTATCTCTTTCTATCGTTTTTACTTGTATGTATGTGTGCTGCCGCTGCTGTGCGGAACACTTTTTTCGGTTGATTTGTTGGTGTATAACATATCTATTATATAATATCATTGTAAACATTTAATTAAATAGTAAATACGTACCCGTTAATCCTTGCCATAGTACTATAAGGCGCGCTCAATTTAGATGTGGCAACTAAATTCTTGCAATAAAGCAACCAGACGCAATCCAGCTCCGTATACGAATTGCCAACTGACGTTTGAACTGACGTGTCATTAAATGACGTCTGTAAGTGGTGTAGCGCGTGAGTGTTGGCATCCATGTTGCGAGCGATTTGGTTCTGAATGTTGGCATTCAGTGCTTCTCGGTTTGACAGCTGATTGAGGACCATTCTGGTTGGAGGGAAAATTCGTTAATTAAATAAATAATAAATAAATATTTCAGGACATTTATACACAGCGCCATCTAGTCCCACGTTAAACAGGGCTTGTGTTAACTAGATAACGGATACGTTACATAAACATACTTTTCTTTTGTTAATACATACATACAATACATAGCAACACCCAGACCCCAGAGAAATACAAATGTAAATTACAAATATATTAGTCCGGTGTGGGGATCGAACCCACGGCCCTTCGCGCAGAAAGCAGTTGTGCTACCACAAGACAAGCGGTCGTCAATTCTTACAAATATAATTATTAGCGACCGGTCAAGGCTTCGCTCGCATATATTATTATGCATTTATTATTACATAAACTATCCTCTTGAGTCTTGAATCACTCTATCTAATAAAAAAAGCTTTGTTTTATATTAACTTACTAGCTGTGTCGCTCGGTTTCACTCGCGTAATTCCCGTTCCCGGGGCAATGCCGGGATGTAAGCTATCCTATCTTTTAAGTTGGATCAAACTGCACATGGTGTTCGAATTTTATTATAATCGGTTAAGTGGTTTAGGAGTCCATTGAGGACAAACATTGTGACACGAGATTTATATATACAGCGTGTTGCAAAACAAGTGTCCGATCCGAAAACCTATATACCGGTAGTAGGTCCTTATTCTGTTATCATTTTTAATAAATAACATTATCAATTTTTCCAAACAAAAAAAATTAACTAAGTCAAATTGCAAAACTTAAATGACAACACCGCCTCGTGTTCACCTGCTCAGCTATAGGGTTTATAGGATCTATGTACTGTACGTAAGTTGCCAGCGTTTGTAAATTCCTTTGAATTTGCGTAAATTTTTTACTAGAACCATAATTTTTAAAACTTAATTGCATTGCTATTTTTAGAGATAGATTTTTTTATTTTATTTTATTGAAAAAGATTTTTAGATAGAGAATATTACGCTTCAGGATCGGACACATGTTTTGTAATACACTTTATATTAAGATTAAGTATAGGACTTACTTGGTATTTTTGTAAGCCCTTCCCAGGTGTATGGCGGCGCGCGCGGTACTCATTCCTATATCTAGAACATTTTCTAGAAGATTTTTGCCTAGGTCGAAATCGACGCTGTCTTGTCGTTGATTCGGGCGCTTTCTGGAAAATTATATTATTTATATAATTAATATTTTGTTTCAAGTATACGTACAGAATATGAGCAAGAAAAGTGAAGCCATTTCAATGTAGACAAATTTGTCTAACTACATAGATCGTCACCGCAGTGTATGGCATTAAAATGCGTATGTTTTTCGTAGATTTCAATGTTTCCACATTTATAGGGTAAATGTCTTATAGCGGCAACATTACCGGTGGGCTTGTGTGCGTGTCATCGAGTATAAGAACGTGCTGTTAACACCTACATGTACCTATACAGTTGTGGCTTCACTTACGGCGGACCGATTGTTAAGGGACTATCAGTCCATGCGTTATACGTCTATGTTACTAAGATTTCTGTTATTACTATCTTGTATAAGGTTTTTAGGATAATAAATGTACAAATACTAGTTCATTTAAACTATTTTACCAATAGAGCACGTGGCTTTCTATAAACTTATAATACTTAATTCTAAACCAACAAAGGATATAAAAATAACCTCTTTAGTTTTAAGTGGGTAATACCGGAATACTGAAAAGCTATTCGATTTGACAGATAGTCACACAAATCTGTCAAAATAACTAGATTTGAGGGAGTTTTGGCGGGAAACTGTCGGCGTCTATTTGTAATCTCAATTGAATATTTTTTTGGTGCATAAAGTGATTTAATGTTTGATTGTGATAGTGAATCATGCAGTAAACTAGCTAATAAGTGTCCAGGAAATGAAGAATTAATTCGAGAGCGCATAGTAGCGCGTTCCGATTGCTCCAAGATTCGTTGAGGTTCTTCGTAAAGTTCACTATCACTTTACGAAGGGCAGAACGAAACGACTGCCTGACTCGACTAAAGATGACTTGATGACGATTTTACTTGACCACGTTGCCTCTTATTACATTGACACTGGCAAAAAGCTTGACGTTAATGCCATAATATAAATTAAAAAAAAAATAAAAAAAACTAGGTTTAAGGCATTTGATTTGCTTAGGAAGCATTAAGACAGTAGCAGCATAGCTAGTCTAAATAAAGTGTAGACTTACTGGTTATCATAGTGGTTGTAAACCTCGTTTCGTTTCGACTCGACCTTTGCCGGTTCCATAAATAATGCGTTAAATGCAAAAACATCTGGGTCTTTCAGCATTTTGTTGCGAGCCCCTTCCTGAAATAATAATTATATATTTCAAAATCATTATTTTTAATTTCGTTTAATATCAACACTAAGAAGATGGCCGCCGGTACAAAATGGCGTGTTTTACTAATTTATTTTTTATTTGAAATTGTAGTATTTAATAAATACCTTTTAACTAAATTTCTGAAAAAGAAGTTCTCACACTTTTGGACTTTTTTAGTTTATTTGATTTATGCCAGATTACTGAAACGCAACTTAAATTTAAGTACAACTTAAACCGGTCCGATAATACAGTTCGCCATACGATTCTGTCAAAATTACGAGTCTCAAGACGTGCTTAAATTTAATTTGCGTATGAGTTTGGCCGCTAAGCAGATAAGAATTGACAAAATATGTTGATTAGTGCATTACTCGATGACAGCTGGACCGATTTAAATGTTATATTTTTAGAACATTTCTTAACGTACGGGGACCGTCCCCGTCTTAAGAAGGGAAAAAAGGGTAGGAAAAGGACATGAGGTAGACTATATACAGCGTGAACGAATTCACGTCGGAAAAGCTCCCGTGGCTTTACCCGTAGAAAGTAGAATCCATCTACATGCCAAATTTCAACTAAATCGGTCCAGCCGTTGAAATAATAACAAACATACATTCTCGCGAACTTTCACATATATAATATTAGTAGAATAAGATATAATACTCACTTGATTCTCCCAAGCCATTAGCTGTATATTATGCAGCAACATAACATCCAACGTTAAAATCCCGAACGACAACAAATTCGTGCTATTCGTCAAAATAATTTTCCGACTGCTATTAGCTATAGTGTAATTATCACCAAAATATATATCTCTTAATTTACTCATTATTATCGTAACATTCCCTTCGATAAGGCTTTCGTTTAAAGCCTTCAGAACCTGCCCGAAGTTATTTGGACCCCTCTTCTTGGTTGCTTCAAAGGTCAGGTCCGATGAGATCCAATCGTGTAACTCCTGAACTTTTTCTATCAAATAACTGGTCATAGTATTACTTTCCATATAATCGTCGTACAAATTTTGATCGTTATAGTAATCCTCATATTCATCGTGCTTCAAGTCTGTTGTATACCCATCTGGGAGTTTAATGTGTTTGTTAATAAATATATCGGGTAATGTTGGTTTGAAATCTGGTATTTTTCCGTCTGGTAAGTCTATTGGTAACTTCGCTTTGTCTTTCTTTTCTATTCTTTTCTCAGCGTGATGTATGGATGTATCGTGGATTGGATGAATTTGTGGTTTGGAAGCTAGGTTCTCTATTTTTCTATCTCTTGGTACAACAATGTTCTTGAATATGGATAGTTTTTCCAGTATAGGGTATTGGATTTCGTTGTCCATATCGTTGGATGGTCGTTCGGTTGGTTTTTCTGGACGTGGTTGCGGGTATGGAATCGAGAATATTGGTTCCTGGAATTGGAAGATATATGTTACGTCTGTTTGAAGGTTATTAACAATAAATGATTTATTTATTTGCGTATTGACCGTATTCATAAATATGAAATTAATTCGACACT
Organism: Eurema hecabe; assembly: GCA_026213755.1. Lineage (NCBI taxonomy): Eukaryota > Metazoa > Arthropoda > Insecta > Lepidoptera > Pieridae > Terias > Terias hecabe. The sequence goes on from JADANM010005620.1 coordinate 3,249,548, forward strand.
ATCTTTTTTATGTTTATCAGAGCAGATGGACGAAAAGAATAATCAAGATAGTGAAAACTATTGCAATATTAGTTAATTATTCGAACCTCCTTGGTTTATTACAATGTTTAAATTTAAACTTGAAAGAATTGTGTGGCATTTGTCAGTTGGTATAAAAAACGTCAGCATTGTGACAATAATGATATTGGATAATTAGCAATCGAGCTGAATATACGCCGTTATTATGTTACTCTGAAAAAAGAGCCATCATGAAGCAAACAATAATATAATATCAGTTAAGCATTATTCCACATAATAAATTTTAAAACTAGGTATTAGTAGCGGCACGAATCTTTAGCGCTGAACGAAACCTGCGCAGAAGTCAAAAATAAGGTATCGAGGGGACGGCGCGTGATCGTCGGGTGGGCGAGCGTTGATTGGTTCCCCAGTCGTGTCTTTCTCGCACCAATACGTCAATTACGAGCGCGATTCTACCGATGCGCAGGTATTCTCGTCTAGCGCTAAACATCCGTGCCGCGACCTATAATTAAAAAGCCGATTAACTCACGGGTGCTCCATATATCTCTCGAGCAGTATACGTCTCGGTGGTCCCCCATCGTATAACGACCACGGTAGCGAGGACCAAAACAGCGCATACGGCGAAACACGACGCGCTGGCTATAATCCACACTTTTAGAGGTACCTGCAATTGTAACAGGGTAGGTTAACTTTAGATCCTGTCGGGGCCAGCAGGCGGAATTGCGCAAGCGATCCCCCGCCCCGACTCAAGGGCTAAGATTGGCAGAGGGTTTTAGTGGGTATTCCTGGCCGTGCGGCACAACATCCCTAATGACCAGGCAAGTCCCACATAACCCGTCGCACTTTACCATCAGCCACGCGGCGGGTTTCCTAAAAGCATTTCCCTCTATAAAAAAAATAACTTTAAATGACATTACGATTCTAAATCCATATGTGGAAACTGTATTAATCAGGTCGATGTTTGGCTGAGGTATTGAAAGCGCGTGTTGCTGATTGCCACAACCAAATATCGACCCACAAACTTGTTTTATCTATACACAACTAGACATTGGCAAAATTGTGGTGTGGCACCGCCATTTAACCAAGAAGAAGAAGAATAACTTTATTAATACGAGAGGAATAAAAATATCAAGTACTCAATAGTGCGCGCATTATAGGGGTTATTTTTTAATATTGCACGACTTCATGTTACACCAAAAAATAATTACCTAAAGAAAGATTATGAATGTTGTTGTGGCAATGAAGACTACACAAAACGCACACAAGCCCACCGATAATTTTGCTGCTTTAATAATTTACCCTATAAATATGTAATTATTTAAATCTTCGTGCGGCAACGATCTATGTAAGCAGACAAAATTGTCTACTTCGAAATGGCTTCACTTTGCGTATACCCCATTTTCCTATTGGCTCTACTTCATAAAGCTATTATACAAATAGTAAGATGATCTCACGCTAGGCTTAGCTGGAAGAGGGTCGCATTGCGGTCGTGGGGGTAGCGGCCGGCGCGCGTAGAATTCACGAGACATAGCACTTCGTCCGTCTGCGACCGACGGCGTCTGCTTCTCGTAGTCGTGTTGGAACATTCTGGAATAACCATACTTATTATTTATTTACAGCTCTAATTTGAGAAAGAAAGAAACGTTTATTCCGGAGCACATTAGGTAAAGAAGTACAGCAATACACACTTGTTAAGTGAACAAATAACAATAGATGTATGCATGAAAAGTAAATATTTTAAATTATACACAACAGAAGTAGGGAGTAACTGAACAAAAACAAATTTATTTAAAACTAGCTGTGCCCGCGACTTCGCCCGCGTAGAAAAGTGTCTTTGGGCAGCATTTTTGAAAATGCTTAACCCGCGCCAACAAACGTTCCGCAAGTTCAACGTGATTCTTTAAATTGCCATTACTTTTTTATTTATCCACCGATTGACATGAATTAAACACTAAATGTTAAGTGAAGCTTACCACAATATATCATTGAAAACCCCATCTAGATAGGATATGCCGTTTCTGAGATTAGCGTGCACAAACAAACAGACAAAAATTCGAAAAATAATTGTTTTGGGTTTTATTGCGTTAATAAAGGTGTGTGTCCTCTTTGAAAAATCTTTCAATATTGCTAATTATAGTGTTTTCTTTAGTTTAAGAAAGTTCTTTGTTGCATTGTGCTGTAAACAGTTTTCTTCTTTCTTATTCTTCTATGCTTTTAGGCGTTACTAGATAACTAAATATTATTATCATCAATACATATAATAAAAACGTAACGAGTCGCTGTCTGTACATGGAAGATATATGAGAAAAAATATTATAGGAGACTTTTATTAACGCAATAGAACCCAAAACAATGATTTTTTGAATTTTTGTCTGTTTGTCAGTTTCTGTTTGTTTGTGCACCCTAATCTCAGAAACGGCTTATCCTATCTAGATGGGGTTTTCTATGATATAATATTGTGGTAAGCTTCACTCAAAATTTAGTGTTTAAGTCAAGTCAATCGGTTGATAAATAAAAAAGTTATGGCAATTTAAAGAATCACGACCAACTTGCTGAACGTTGTTTGGCGCGGGTTAGGCATTTTCAAAAATGCTGCCCAAAGTCACTTTTGTACGCGAGCGAAGTCGCGGGCACAGCTAGTTAATAAAACAGGAATAGTAAGCCGTTATGTAATTTATATGTCCGTTATAAGTTGCGTGTTTCTACGGAACGATTATATCTGAGAATGTTTTACCGTAATTATAGTTGAAGTTAAATTAAAATGACGGTTGTCTGTTAGTTTATGTCACGGAAACGTTCCTCTAATAGGCCTAGCTTTTCAATTACAGAGCATAATGCGACATTTCGATCAATGTCAAATTAAATAAAAACATTTGTTAATGTTCTGTCACTGCACATGTAATTGCACGCATCGAGCGAAAGCACTACTTAGTGCTTTGAGAGTGCTCGATATATGAATAGAGAGAGATGTAGTTGAAACATTCAACGTTAAGCATTATGCCGCATAATGCGCTCTAGTGCTATATTATTACACTAGCTGAAGATATCACTTCATTGGTTATATACTAGTATAATGAGTAAGAAGTCTCTTAAAGTATATAATACTAGCTGACCCGCGCCCACTTCATTGGGCATAATGTCCTCATGACAAAACAATCCTTTTTTATATAGCCTATGGCACTCAGCAGTAATATGGCTTTCTATTGATGAAAGAATTTTTAAAATCGGTTGAGCACATCCCGAGATTACCTTACAATGTAACAAACACACAAACTTTACTTCTTTAGAATATTATATTTTTACTACATTTTCTTTGTTTAAAAAAATCTATAAAGAGGTTTACGCAGCACACATAAAGAAAGTTCTCACAAGTTCTCACTAAATAATCTAGTTTTTTCACTTTTTAACCGACTTCAAAAAGGAGGAGGCTCTCAATTCGACACGTATGTTTTTCTTCTATCTTTCTTGAGGTAATACCTCAAGGGTGGTCCCGTTTAAATTTAATAATATAAAAAACAACCCCCAGGGGTGGAAAATTTAGGAATGAAATTTTTTTAATACGCTATTGCGTATTAAAAAATAATCGGCGGAGATATTTCTCCGCCGATTATG
>JADANM010005620.1:3273957-3288153 GCA_026213755.1 Eurema hecabe
ATATGTAGCTCTATATTTAAAAAGGTTATACGATGTCCGCCATTTTGACTTGGCTACAATGATATTATATTATATAATATTATTATATATATATATATATTACGGATATACAGAAAGAGTTACTTACATTTATCTGAAATCACAATACTATTTATCCAAGTTAATAATAATAATTTATTCAAGTTAATTGTAGAATGAAGCAATTACCTAAATAATTATACTTTAAATATAATGACTTGGGGTGAGTTAATAATACAGCTTATATTCAACCGACTTCAAAAAAAGGAGAAAGTTTACAATTCGACCCTTATGTTTTTTTCTATGTTTGTTACGCGATAACTCCGCCAATTATGAACCGATTTGAACAAATCTTTTTTCGGCGTATAGGTAATACCTCAAGGGTGGTTCCATTTAAATTTAATAATAAAAAACAACCCCCAAGGGTGGAAAATTGAGGATGAACTTTTTTATACGCAATATCTTTTTATATCAATTTGAACGATATTTTTTTTCTTGAATAGGTATTATCATGAAGTCGTTTTTTTTTAAGTTGATTATGAAAAGGCCGGTAACACATTCTAGAGTAGAGTGTTTATGGGCGATGACCACTTCCCATAAATTAATTTGCTTGCTCGTTTGCCCCCTCATAAATAAAAGTTTGTTTAATAAGTCTAAGCCCCATACAGCTTCAATAATATTGTACAATATATCTGCATGCACAATATTATTGAATTTTTAGGTACAGTATGGAAACATTGCACAATGATTAAACAAAAAGATTGAACGAGCTTACTTTTTATTGGGCAATATTTTTTTCTTGTACTGTGTAGGCTTAACATTGCGCATTATTGTTCATTTTAGTTTTCGGAGCGATCGCAATAGTCACGGTATTCTTTTTTTATATTTTTAGTCTATGGCTGCTAAGAGAGAATTTATTGAAAATTGCAATCAAAGGGGTTGGGTAAGGGAATGTATAGTACGCGTCACGAATCTTTAGCGCTGAACGAAACCTGCGCAGAAGTCAAAAATAAGGTATCGAGGTAACGGCGCGGCGCGCGGGGCGCGTGATCGTCGGGTGCGCGAGCGTTGATTGGTTGTCCCAGTCGTGTTGTCTTTCTCGCACCAATACGTCAATTACGAGCGCGATTTTACTGATGCGCAGCTATTCTCGTCCAGCGCTAAACATAAATGACGTGTACTATACAATATTATTGTAGGCGTATGGAGCGCCTTAAGCAGTGAGTTAGACTGAAACAGAACGAGCCTGCGAGAAAGGGACGCCAGACACTCTAGTAAAAGTATTCAATGTGTCATTAAAAATGTTTATAAAGACTTACTATCTATAACCGCTAGAACTTTTTTGAGGAACTTATTTTTGTTTTTGAAGAAGCCCATGTAGACACACGAGTGGCTGTCTTCGAACCTAAAACGAAATGATAATTATTATTATTGAACTAGCTGTGCCCGCGACTTCGCCCGCGTAGAAAAGTGACTTTGGGCAGCATTTTTGAAAATGCCTAACCCGCGCCAACACACGTTCAGCAAGTTCAACGTGACTTTTTAAATTGCCATTACTTTTTTATTTATCAACCGATTGACATGAAGTAAAAACTTAAGTGAAGCTTACCACAATAAATAATTGAAATCCCCATCTAGATAGGTTAAGCCGTTTCTGAAATTAGCGTGCACAAACAAACAAACAAAAATTCCAAAAATCATTGTTTAGGGTTCTATTGCGTTAATAAAGGTCTCCTATAATATTTTTTCTCATAACATCACGCTGCGACTAATAGGAGCGAAGATATAATGGAAAATATGGAAAAAAACGGTAAAATTTTTGAAAACGGTTCAAGATACAAAAATGATATGTATGAAAGAATTATTCCTCTTTAAAAGACCTAAAAAAAGTCCGCGACAGTATATGTCTATCTTCTAAGATTGACTCACTATAACATAATAATAGAAATAGATCCGACTAGCTAGTAACTATATAAATGTAAAACTCCAAATGTCTTTAATAAAAAAATATGTAACGTTAACCGTCCGAAGTGTACGCAATAATTAAGATAAGTTGAATCTAACATTTTTATCACTCACACTCACAGACAAACTGTGAAAAAAGTTTTGTGGGGCTTTGTATTTTTATTTTAAATTAAATATACTCTCCCGGATCTTAGACGGGATCATTTTATACAAATTTGTTATATACATTTCCAGCAATTTCTGCACTGCCTTACATTCTTATCATTTATATTACCGCTTATTAATTTATACGACCGCTTGGCGCAGTGGTAACACAACTGCTTTCTGCGCGAGGGTTCGATTCCCACACCGGAAAAATATATTTGTAATTTACATTTATATTTTTCTGGGGTCTGGGTGTTGCTTTGTATTGTATGTATGTATTTACAAAAGAAAAGTATGTATATGTAATTTATTCCGTTATCCAGTTGCCTTAACACAAGCTTCGGCTTAGCTTGGAACTAGATGGCGCTGTGTATAAATGTCCTGAAAATATTTATTATTATTATTTATTTTATTTAATCTGTCACCTTGTGTTATTTCTTTTATTTGAAGCCTTTGCAACCTTTTTACAGAACGCAGGGGGTCTGTATTAGTTCATAAGATTGTTAAAGTACTTAATAAATAATAATAAAAAGAACCCCGGAACGAATATTCCTTGACAAAGCTTACCTGGGAAAGTTAAAACTAATCATATTAGTGACGTGTATCACAGAGACTCTGCCAGCTGACAGAACACTGTCGCCATTACACAGAATGTCTGTCACAGAGCACTCTGTGCACGTGAAATTCATCGTTCTGTCAAAATGCCCGCCAACGTCAAACGACGCTGTCAAACGGTGCGTCAAAATGGCTGAAAAAATCATTATTATTATTATATCTTTAAAATATAAAAGGAGAAACTAACTGACTAACTGACATATCAACGCACAGCCTAAACGTCTAAACGTAGGCACTTGAAATTTGGAAGGGACGTAGCTTAAGTACCGTAGAGGTGCACTAAGGAAGAAATTCTCGAAATTCCCACTGAAACGGGGATAACACAGGGGGGGAAAACCAGCTAGTTTATATTATATAGGGAGTCGATATTTGTCTGTGGTATTGGAAGCACGTGTTGCTGATTGCCACAACCAAATATCGACCCTCAAATTTATATTTATCCACACACGACTAGACATTGGCAACATTGTGGTAGGTATAAGTAGCGTCACGAATCTTTAGCGCTGAACCAAACCTGCGCAGAAGTCAAAAATAAGGTATCGAGGGGACGGCGCGTGATCGTCGGGTGCGCGAGCGTTGATTGGTTGTCTCAGTCGTTTAGTCTTTCTCGCACCAATACGTCAATTACGAGCGCGATTCTACTGATGCGCAGCTATTCTCGTCCAGCGCTAAACATTCGTGACACGACTTATAACCCAGCACTGCCATTTAACCAAGGAAAAGAAGAAGATTATATATATTTGATTATATTATAAACAAGTGTTAAAAACTTAATTACGATTCTGAAGGTTAATATTTATTTTCTAAAGTAGTATAATGAAGTATCAATGAGGGCTTGTAGTGCAAAAATTGTTTAAATTCAGGGAAATTCACGAATACTGGCAATACACCTATAGTTTTTCATTCGCTAATGATCAGGCACAGCTGAATCATATCTGGGTTCGGATATTTAAACAGTACTTACCATTTTCTGTAATTGAAAAAACAAAATATTTCAAATTTGATTAAATGATTTAAAGTAATTTAAATATTTTGGAAACTTATAGACCAATTTTTTTTTTATAATAAAAAAGAAAGTTACCAGTATCTGAAATGTTAAAACATTTAATTAGTAATATGAAGTAGATAATTCAGTAATTTATCTTAAACAAAGAAATAAAGAAAACCTTACAAAAGCAATATAGATTAAAAAAAAATTAAATAATTGCATGTTTGTAATACCAAGGCAATCAAAAAGGTTTAGTTTTTATATTCTTTACGGTACTACTATGTAACTATAATAAGGTAATTTACCTTTTTCTGAAAAATAAATAAAATAATTAGTATGTTTCAACTTTTTATTGTGATAAATGATAATCAATTGTGGTACTTTGGAGGAAGGAAGGGATGTAACCTCCCTCTGAAGCAAAGGGAGGATCCTCAGCCAGTCGAACAACTGACTGTCCGTTAGCTCACAACGGGAGATGTCCACAACTTGTATATATATCGCAGGCGGATTGTATAACCCGCTGTATTACATTACGGCTAGCCGTTTTACAAAACAGGGCCGTTTTGCAAAGCAGCGGTTCAACGTTTAGCCGTATTGTCTTGCGTAGTTTTTGTATCATTATAAATTCTTATATTCTTATTATTTTTGTGTCATTGTCATAGTTTTTGTATCATTATAAAAAGAACTTGAATACTCAGCTTCATTTTTATTAAAGATAAGTGTATAGGTTTTTTTTATAATAATAAATAACTAACCTAACCTAACCTAATATATTAAAAAACTTACATATGGCGACGAAAACATTTAGGCGGTTTTTTACTTATTCGCATTCATAAGGCTAATCGTTGAACCGCCGCTTTGCAAAACGGCCCTGTTTTGTAAAACGGCTAGCCGCTATGTAATACAGCGGATTATACAATCCGCCTGCGGCGGCGGCGGTTCAACGTTTAGCCGTATTGTCTTGCGTAGTTTTTTAGTTTTTGTATCATTATAAATTCTTATATTCTTATTATTTTTATATCATTGTCATAGTTTTTGTATCATTATAAAAAGAACTTGTATACTAATTTCGAACAAATATCGTAAGCGCGATTCAGAACTGATATAGATATCATAAGCGCATTAGTAGCGCTCGCTACAGTATTATTTAAGAGAATAGTAACAAATTTAGCATTACAAAATATCTTTTTATTGTTATGTGTAATTTAAGTAAAGTCACAATTAATTAAACTAAGTACTTACCGGGAGCTTAAAAAATAAATAAAAAATATTAATATATTAAAAATAATTATGATTATTCAATTTAACTACTTAATTATCGTTTAATCTATACTAATATTATAAAGAAGTAAAGTTTGTGTGTTTGTTAAATTGTAAGTGATAATCTCGGGATCTACTGAAGCGATTTTAAAAATTCTTATTCTAATAGAAAGCCACATTATTTCTGAGTGTCATAGGCTATATAAAAAAGGATTGTTAACATTATGCACAACGAAGTGGGCATGGGTCAGCTAGTCACATATAAATGGTCAAAAAGACATCAGCAAAAATGGCTGGACCGATTTAGTTGAAATTTGGTATCATGATAAGTCATATCCTGAATTAACACAGGATACTTTATATCCCAGTTTTGCCCCGGAAACGGGAACTACACGGGTGAAACCGCGGGTATGGCTAGTACAGATGTATGTATTTGGCTTTGACTTTGATACTTACTTAAAACACTTAAAACTTTGACCCTTTCTTCAAGTCCTTCGCCATTTTGTATAACAGCAAAGTAATCGCCAAAGTCTTGGGGTCTCATACCTTCTACTTCAATTTCTAAGCTCTGTTTTCTATAAAAAAAAAAAAATATTATCAAGAAAAACCAATGATATTTAATAGGTATGTCACCGGAAAATAACAAGAACCGCTAATTTATAAATTTCCTTGAAAATTTCCTTGGAATAGAAACCTTCATTGGATTCTAAACAAGAGATAAAAATGTATCATTTTACGACCACATTTATCGTATCGTGGTAAATTTATCAACTTACGAATATGTATTCGTAAGGTTCTAAATGGTTCGACCAATCACTGAAGAGCGTTTAATTTTACGCTTTTTAAAATAAGGAAAATAACACACTGCTCTCTGATTGGTTGATGTTGACAGTTATTGAACCAATCAGAGCGCACATGACGTTTGGTTATTGCTTACTTATTATTTTACGCGAGAGTTCGGTAAATTTATAAATTTGCGAAAATGTGGTCGTAAAATAATACAATTTGTGTCTCGTTTATGTATCCTTCGAAGGTTTATAAATGTCCTAGGAAATTTATAAATTTTCTGTTCTTGTTATTTTCCGGTGACAGATACACACATGTATCGCCAAAACAGACCTTAGGCCATAATCTTATGTTATACGATGATATGATGACCTATAAATAAATTTTACCGGGGGTAGGTCTCTTTCGCAAGAGACCGACTGGGTGGGTACCCCCACAGTGCCAGACATTCTACCGCCTGAACAGTGATGTGAAAATGTCACTGTGCTCCGGTCTGAAGGGCACTGTAGCCAGCGAGATTACTGGGCAATGAGTCTCAACATCTGATGACTCAAAGTGGGGAGCGTCGGTGTAGTGCACCCCTGCCCGGAATTGGGCTTTATAGCAAAGTTCCGGGTAGCACTGCATTGGCTATGGGCTGGCGTTACTCTTACCATCAGGACTGACCATTGGCACCCATTTAGATTTCACTTCTCTTGTAGTTAATGTCAACAACCAAGGGCATTTATCATAATATTGAACTTGGCTCTCATTTCACATTTATATTTTTGATTAGATAAAAAAATTACAACAAATTAATTTTTGAAGATGAATGAAAGTATCTTTGCTTAATGAAAACTTAGCTTTTATTAATTAGCGAAATAAAAATGTTTCTATTAACTTACAATTTTCCTTCCCTAGAAAATAATTAAAAAAATGAGTATCCATTCTTTAATTAAAAGTAGACAGTTTTGTCTATTTACACATTCGTCACCGTGGGTTTTTCGTAGATTAAAATATTTTCACATTTATAGGGTAAATTCTTATAGCACAAACATTACCGGTGTGCTTGTGTGCGTGTCATCGAGTATAAGAACGTGCTGTTAACACCTACATCACTACATGTATACAGTTTTGGCTGCACTATATACGTATAACGCATAGACTGATAGTCCCTTAACAATCGGTCCGCCGTAAGTGAAGCCACAACTGTATACATGTAGGTGTTAACAGCACGTTCTTATACTCGATGTCTATGAAAATAGGCAAAATTTACTACATACACTTTGCGTGCTAATACTGATTCTGGGTATTATTATCCTATAACAATAATAATAATATTTCGCGACATTTACACACAGCGCCATCTAGTTCCAAGCTAAGCAGAAGCATGTGTTATCTAGATAACGGAATAAATTACATATACATACTTTTCTTTTCTAAATACATACATACAATACATAGCAACACCCAGACCCCAGAAAAACACAAATGTAAATTACAAATATATTAGTACGGTGTGGGAATCGAACCCACGAAACCTTCGCGCAGAAAGCGGTTGTGCTTCCAAAGCGACAAGCGGCAGTCACTTTGGTTATACATTTAAATAGTCCAGTCAAAATAGATTAAATTATCACTACCAGTTTTCATTAATTCCCAACGAGCTGAATCTTTTGCAGGCCTTGAATATGTCATAACAAATAATATCTCTAAAGTACCGATCGATCATTCTCATCTGACATTTTTACAAAAAAAATATAATTCACAAACACGTCTATTCTCTACGAAGAACGTATTAGTATATTCGTATTTTCTATGTTTAAAAAGAGCCATAATTCGAGATCAGTGCACAGTAGAAGAGTGTTGAGATCTTTTTTGTAGATAATTTTACGATCTACACACTTTGTCTAAACTCTAAACCATTTTTCGATAGCTCTCGTTGTTCCAGAGATAAACGCAAAAAACGCTATTTTGTGACCTTTGACTTCAAATAAAAAACAACGCACAAGGGGGATCAATAGGGACTTTCCCTATTATCTTGTAATGACGTATTCAAGGCCGGCACAAAAATTCAGCTTGTTGGGAATTAATGCAAACAAGAATGTATACAACGTGTAACAGAAATGCGTGGTAATATTTAAGGATCGCAAAGAATACCTAATTTTAAATGAATGTATTAAAAATTAATTTCATTGGAACTATTTATTATCAAGATATTGATTTTTTATTTCTATTGACTAGCATATCGATATTTAAATTTATCAACTGTACGACATCACTTTAGAGCTACATGCATTTCATTGAAAAAGTTACTGCTGTCTCTGTCATTAGAATTAAAAAAGTGATGTAACACTTTTGTTTTAATTTTCATATTATCGATTTTGATGATGAATAAATGGAATAAAAAATCTCAAATATGTTTATTTTAATGCGGGGACTTGTATTTAGACTATCTATGAGCATCTGAACATCACGCAAAAATATTACCACACATTTCTGTTACACGTTGTTTTAACTGGACTAAAAGTAATTAAGATAACTTACTTATCCCGGAATTCCCTCATCGTGTATCTGGAGGTGTCCAAATTATAAATATTGCCGTCAGAAGCTCTGATAATGACATTAAGTAGTCTACAGCGGTTGCATTTAAAGGACGTCGCAGTTTTATTCGCCCTTTGCCCTTGAAGCAGCTCTATAGAATGATACGAGATCGTCGTCATACTGCCCACTGACAAACAAACAAACAAACATTACGTTATAATGAATGACTATAAATGTGAAAGTCTATGAGAATATTTATTATTCTTTCACGCAAAAAAAGCCGGATTTAGTTGAAACTTAGTTTGTAGAATGTAGACAGGTCATACTTTGGATTAACATATTATAGGACACTCTTTATCCTGGTTGTCCCCGGGGTAAAACCGTTGGATACGGCTAGTCTAAAATATAGATTTGTGAATTGCAAAATGTGTTAGTACATAAGCGTACCTATATTCCTAGATGTATGAGGATGGTTCTTAAGCAAAAAATAATGGTTGGTATAGGGTACAACGTTTCGGGTAGGATAGAAACAGCGTGAACGAAGTCGCGTCAAACCAGCTAGTCTATTCTAATACCATAAAGAAGTAAAGTTTGTGAGTTTGTTAAATTATAAGGGGTAATCTCGTGATCTACTGAACCGATTTTAAAAATTCTTTCATCAATAGAAAGCCACATTATTGCTGAGTGTCATAGGCTATAGAAAAAGGATTGTTAACATTATGTCCAACGAAGTGGGCATCGCTAGTTTTTAAATAAATTTGTCACGGTTAAATAACAAATTTAATGAAGATACTTTGCAATCAAATGTTTCAATTTAATATAGAGTTAGGAACCCCTCACCGAAATGTTATAAAAGAGACCGCTCAGACGAGGGAAGGGCATCTGGAGTCTGGACATTTAGTTTGTGGTCATTGTAATTTGTGTGTAAAGTGAACTTAGGGTTAATTTAGTGCTTAAAATTGTCTGCAAGTACTTTGTTATTTATATCGTTGATTTATTCCAACTTTCAACTGTAATTAATTATTTGCGAAGGTCAATTTAAATTATTTTGTTAGACTTCGCACTTAATTTAAAAATATGAATAAATATAGACGTTGTTTTGTCCGAAAGTTGTTTTTTTTTTAAATAAACCTGCTTCTGAAACCTAAATATAGATACAATTTTTAAGTTTATAGTTTTATATGTATATATTTTTCTATATTTAATTATTAAACTGCAACAAACAATTTTATACTCACACAAAACGACTAACTTCACGTATTTCTCCTTAGCGCTTCTTCTGGTAGTATTTTGAACGAAATGAGCGTAATATTCAGCATAATCTTTTGTTTTCGACCACGGGGTGAAAACTATAGTGATGACCACTTGTTTATGATCTGGACTGAGCTGTATCGAGTAGCTGGGTGATTGTAGATCATCTAGATTTTCCTGTAAATATAATCTAGATTTCAATACTTCTAAGTTTACATGCTTTTAAAAAATACTAGCAGTACCCCGAAATTTTACCCGGTTTTACCCCCATTCCCGGGTGAAAAATATCCTATGATTTAATCCAGGGTATCAATTAACTGCTTTCACAGGTCTTTAAGATCATTATATTGGACTATACGACACAAAAATAATTATTCAGTTTGATCAAGGAGTTCCTCAGTTCGCTTTATATTATACTCGATCCGCCCCGGCTTCGCTTGCATATATTATGATGTAAGCTATCTTTAAGTTGGATACACCTGGACACGGTGTTCAAATTTTATTTAAAATCGATTCTGTAGTTTAGGAGTCAATCGCGGACAAACAACGTGACACGTTGTTTATATATTATACATGTTAAGACTAGCTGACCCTTGTCCACTTTGTTGGGCATAACGTTAAAATCTTTTTTTTTTAGCTTTATTTTATAACCTTTGGCATTCAGCAATAGTGTGGTTTTCTATTAGTGAAAGATTTTTTAAAACCGGTTCAGTAGATCACGAGATTACAATTTAAAAAGCACATTAACTTTACTTATCTAAATTATCTTAACTTAATATAGAAAGCTGAAGAGTTTGTTTATTTGAACGCACTAATCTCAGGAGCCCCTGCTTCGAATTGAAAAATTATTTTATTGAATAGACCATTTATAGAGGAAGGCTTTAGGTTCTATAACATCACGCTGCGACTAATAGGAGCGAAGAAATAATGGAAAAATAATTGACGGGAACGACGTCGCGAGCAACGGCTAGTTTATAATATTAGTTGTATAGAAAAATAGGTATATACCAGCTGATTGTTATGTGGCTTCTTCCGTTTAACTCCTTGGAAGACGAAACCTTCAGGTATGGGTACTTTCCGTGGACTTGTAGAGTACTCCTCACAGAGAGGCGACACGAATTCCTCCAGACTATCCTCTGAAAACGAAACACAATAAATAAAATATTATACAATCACAAACATCTATTAACATTTATAAATATGTACTCGTGTAGTGCGCATTTACATATATATTGAATAAATTTATGCATTTTTATAGATACATAGAACGAGCGTTTATTTATTGACTCTCAGATAACGTTGGTATACTCATAAAGCAAATAGGTGGTCCGTGATAAAAGAGAAATTGTACCAAATGGTCCCTCACGTCTAAAAGGTTAAGAACCACTGCTTTAAATAAACTGCGCCTTCCCTTATATTATTAGCAAATTGTATGTATATTGGCAAATATGTTTTAATATCATATAACTAAAGAAATTTTTGTAATAAAAAAACTATATAGAAACGTTCTTACCTGGTATAGCTGGTAAAAAAGAAAAATAATTCAATTTATTGTTATTTTTTGTAATAAAAAATATTATGTAGTAGTATAACATATATAAACCTTCCTCTAGAATCACTCTATCTCATAAAAAAGTCGCATTAAAATCGGTTGCGTAGTTTTAAAGATTAAATCTTACATCGTGCTTGACAGAAAAAAGCTACTTTGTTCTATACTATATAATGATACTAGCTGTGTCCCGCGGTTTTACCCGCGTAGTTCCCGTTCCCGGGGCAATACCGGGATATAAGCTATCCTATCTTTTAAGTTGGATGAAACTGCACACGGTGTGCGAATTTTGTTATAATCGGTTAAGTGGTTTATTAGTCCATTGAGGACAAAGATTAGACACGAGATTTATATTATATATTAAGATAATGTTATGACGCATATATTTAAGAACACAATGCACATTGAGAGATGTCATTGCGCTCCGTTTTTGGAAGTGGGAGCAAAAGGTTATTCCTCATCAAACGTTCGTTTTTTCCTTCCTCTATTCCTTTTCTTAACCTTTTGTTTCTCTCAATTTCTCCCCTCCTCTATATCTTTAATTCTCTCAAAAGCTTGTCTGACAAGAAACAAACAAGTTAAAAAATACATTTTTTTTAAAACAAGCTTAACAAACAAACAAGCAGACCCCGGACAGGAGTACTCGTCAATTCGAATCAAAACGAGCTCAAACACGATAGGGTTGTGTCGTTTAATTACCTACTGACTTCCTATGGACCTTCATCCATCATCAGATCAGCCACATGTCATAATAATATTGCATTGTCATACGATTTACGTATGTATGCAAAATTTCAACTCAATCGGTAACCGGGAAGTGGGTCAAATTATACTCACAAGATTTGATAACAAACAAACAGACCCCGGACAGATGAAACTAAATAAAAGATTGTAATCAAAATTGTTTTCAAAAAGATAATTCAACTTACGTGGGACGATTTCTAAAAATAAAAATTTTATCAATTTAATTATTATTAAGATTATAAGTAATAATAATATCCCACAAAAAAACGTTAAATGTAAAAAAATACCAAGTCTCTGCATGTCTGATGCAGTCTTTCCATCGTAAAAAGTTTTGAGATCTCATAGAAGCCAAGTCCTATTCAAATTATTTTGTAGTTATAAATCAACATTTATTAATTGTACCAATAGTTTTCTTTATATTATACCTAATTATAGTGACTTGGCAATGAGCACAAATTAAAAGCTGCTTGCTGCCTGGAATTATGTGCAAACGTTACTGACGAGACCTGTATTCAGATTATTTCTTATGTGTAAATCATGATGGTCATTACCGACTACATGCTCTGATACAACAAGATAAAGTAAAAAAACTAAAACCCAACTACGACAAAAAACGACGCTGAAAAAGTATAAAAGTACCCCATGAATACAGGTAAAGTCACAAGCAAATGCTAGTAATATATATATATTCGAAATGTACAAGTGAAGCGCTTTAAAATGATACCAAACACGGCATATCTAGTTAAACTTTATTTTTTTACTCTGTATATTTTGTCCGCTAGAGGGCGCCACATTGAATTTGGTGAAAATCTATATAGCCTATAACCAGCGGACAATTAAGACGCTTCTAATGATATGTCATTTGTCGAATTCTGATTAGTGGTTTAGAAGTTATGAGGGAACAGATGAACATACATACATACATACATAGCCTGTCAAAATCATAACCCTCCTTTGGCTTTGCCGTAGTCGGGTAAAAATTAAGAATACTGAGAATTCAATAAAATGGTTTAAGATTCAATACAATTCAATAATAAAAATCTAAATTGCTTTAAGATACATTATTCATGAGTGTAATCGCTTGTGTGTGTGTTGAAATATAATTTGCTTACCATCTCCTATAAACAATAAAATAGAATTATAAAAATACGTTTTATAATAAAACTATTTAAATATCATTTTACTAATAATAAAGACACTTACTCTCAAACTCTGAAACAAAAGGGTGTCAATTAAAATATAGTCGCACTCAAAGGAAAATATCCTTTATAAAAATCAGGTGGACCAGTGCCGGGGCACACGGCCGTTGGTTTTAACGTGAAACGTCTATGTTAGCGAATCGCTTTTAGAGTACAAGATTGAAATGAAAACAAGATTGACGCTGTTTTAACAGCGAGCTGACTATATAAGTGAAATATTCACACCACATTCTTGTTTCTAAGACTCATAGTTCTTTAATTATTAAGCTACGATGATATAGACCTTTTCGTTACGGTCCACTTTTTAAACCTGGTATAGTAACCGTCACGAATGTTTAGCGATTGACGAGAATAGCTGCGCATCGGTAGAATCGCGCTCGTGGGTGCGAGAAAGACAACACGACTGGGACAACCAATCAACGCTCGCGCACCCGACGATCACGCGCCCCGCGCGCCGCACCGCTACCTCGATACTTTTTGACTTCTGCGCAGGTTTCGTTCACCGCTAAAGGTAATTGACGGTTACTATACCCGTATGTTTCGGCGCGATTTTAAAGAAGTTTCACGTCAATATAATATTATTAGATATCAGTATTCAACTAGGCTACATACAGTAACACTTGACTCGTCACAGTATAATACAATGATTAATTATGGTATCACCGGCTCAGGAAGCTTCTACAGAGAACAGCCGGCATAACTCACATTTTTAAATATATCATTTAAAATTATATCATGAATAAATACGTATACTAAGCATTAAAATTTTTTTATAATCACTTTTTCAGAGCAATTTCTTGAATCTTCATAACGCAAAAACTACTCAAAGCATTTAGATGAAATTCGGCACGCGGGTAGATTAAGACGTTGTGTTTATAAAGATTTAGATGACTGAACTTACCATCCTGTCCTGAAAAATAAAATAGTCAATTTATATTTCAATTAGAAAAAAAATAGTAAAATTATATGAAAGCTTTCTTATGCTGATCTTAGTCTATGTTATAATTAAAGTTATAATTAAAGCGGTCTTATCACTTTATCACTATAAATTCACCGGGGGTAGGTCTCTTTCGCAGGAGACCGACTGGGTGGGTACCCCCACAGTGCCAGACATTCTACCGCCTGAACAGTGATGTGCGAATGTCACTGTGCTCCGG
>JADANM010005620.1:3317016-3341580 GCA_026213755.1 Eurema hecabe
ATAAACGCCTGTTTCCAAAGGGTAAGGTGTATGAGAAGAATACAGGCAAAGAAACTCATACACTACTTTTTTTAAAAAATCATTTGTTACAAATTGATAAAATATGAGCAAACTTGACAGATGCCAGCCAACTTAATACCATTAGAAATGAAGTAATTATTGAATCTAACATTTTTAATAAAAAAAAAAAACTTATTAATTACAGATTTAAGGTATTTGATAAGTGGCAGTGGATAATGTTCATGTTGCATACGAGATATACCTTTGGATTTTCTCTTAAATCATTCTATTTGATAAAAACCCGCATGAGAATCAGTTGCGTATAAAGATTTAAGCATAAGATATAAGGGCTTAAAGCAGGGATATAGGAACAGAAGAAAGCGACTTTGTTTTATAGGTATAAGTAGCGTCACGAAACTTTAGCGCTGAACGAAACCTGCATAGAAGTCAAAAATAAGGTATCGAGGTAGCGGCGCGGCGCGCGGGGCGCGTGATCGTCGAGTGCGCGAGCGTTGAATGGTTGTCTTTCTCGCACCAATACGGCAATTACGAGCGCGATTCTACCGATGCGCAGCTATTCTCGTGCAGCGCTAAATATTCGTTTCGCGACCTATACTATGTAAAATACTATAATACTAGGTGATACTTACGACTGCCTGTCTTCTTACGATGTTAGCCAAATATCTACCGCGTCTGGTGGCCGGCAGCAAAACACTTCCGGGAATGATTTCATCCCCTGTCTAAAATATAGTAAATATAAATGCCGTAGGAACGTACTCGGGTTATATTCTCCTATATCTAGAATATCTCAAGCTATATACTAATATATAAAGCTGAAGAGTTTGTTTGTTTGTTTGAACGCGCTAATCTCAAGAACTACTGGTTCGAATTGAGAAATTCTTTTTTTATTAAATAGACAATTTATCGAGGATGGATTTAGGCTACATAACATCACGCTGCGACAAATAGGAGCGGAGAAATAATGGAAAAACAAATCAACGGGGACGTAGTCGCGAGCAACAGCTAGTTATACAATAATAACAATCATCATTTGGAATCTAGATTTTAGATATTCATCCAATGTGTCTGAAACTCTGAATCATTTCAAGAAATGCGTGGTAGGTGCAGCGTCGATAACTTTTAATTTTTTAAACATTGTTTTTATTTTATTTTTTATTTTTTAATGTAATGTGTTCTTTTAGATTAGTAATATCCGCTTTGAAAAATGTAAAAAATTGTCAATCACGTATGTATTATTTTTTAGATTTTGGCTGGATTTTCAAATAAGAAATAATAATTATTAGAACAAGACATGTTCTCTCATGACCGAACACAATGCAATGACATCTCTGTCATTGCATTGTGTTCGGTCATAGGCAGCACTAGAGGTCTGAACGATTTTTGTCACCTTTGACATAGAAATATACAAGTATTTACAGACTTACTACTGTATCTCCAATTCTGAGATTCTTACTTAATTTAATCTCAAATGACTGGACTATTTTGAGTTTTGTAATTGTTCCCTTTAGTTAAATTAAAGAGTTTTTAATAAACAAATAAATTAATACATACCGGTGGGTAGCCGCTATCAACAAATAGAAAAACAAAAGATAATATTCCCAAACGAATCAACATTTCTTCTTCCATGCTTTAACTAAACTATACAAAAACAAAAAAGCTAGCAATTATTTCTGCTTGTTAGTTTTAACTGTTCGTTACTAATTTAACCTGTATTTTATAGATTTACTAATTGTTGTTTTTTTTCAGACTAGCAACATTTTGTGGCGTTGAATGAGTTTTTTATTTAATAACAGGCAACTCTGCAAAGCCGTTTGTTTTATGGAATGTCATATTAAGTGTTAATAAAAATAGTTTTATTGTAATTCTCCTTTTTAGTCGTAGTCGCTTGGCAGAGCGGTCGGGGTAGTCGAATAGCTTTTAAATTAAAAAAAAAACAAGTTCCACATATAATAATCTTTATTTACTTAAAATAAAGTTTACTCAAATACTGCTTATTATTGAGAGACAGTTACAACAAAAAAGTATATAAAATACTCTGTACGTACAGACATACATACTGTTTAAATGATAATTAATTAATTACATTAAGAGATCTTACGAAAACATACCTCTATCTTAACTAGCGTTTAACGTTCGTTAACGTCTAACGTCATCCAACGTTAACGTTAAAACCAACGTTAACGCTAAACGTAACGTAACATCTTGTCAACGTTCGACGTGCCTTAACGTTAACTGCATTTTCTCGTTTCACAATTTTCCTATTTTTATTATAAAAATAGGAAACTGTAAAATTCCTTATAATGTTGTCTCGAAGCCAGCCATATACTAATAAATAAATTTTAATTAGAATAGAAGATATTAGAGTTTTTATTTTTCAAATATAAAAGACAGACCCTTAAATAAGAAAAATACAAAGTTGAACTTTTATTATTGCTTTGTATTACAAATAAAATCACGCCGTCAAGTTCTATGGATTTCTTGTTAACGTCGTTAACGTTTACGTTCGACTACGTGACGTTAGAGTTACGTTAACGTTTGTGATAACGCTTCGTTAAGATAGAGGTCTTAAGGATTGCTTTACATATATCAATTTAAAATTGAGTCACCACTACCTCATTTCATTGAAAAAATTTGAACTTAGTAAATAATTAATGGCAATAAACTCGCTTTTAGGGCATTTTTCTGATCTACTCAATAATAAATAATAAAATAATCAACTCGATATATGTAAAACAACCCTAATTTTTTTGAAAATATTTCAAGAACGGAAAATTAAAAAAATGTTATAACATTATTTAACTTTAAGAAATAGTATAGAAAATTTTACTAAACGTAAAACACATACTATACAATAATTAATTAAACAAGACACTAAATATTTCAACCGTGAAATTTTTAATATGGAGTTTAATATTTCTTCGCTTTAAATTTAAGAAATACGTTCACTATTGATAAATGTTAACTCAGTTCCTCTGCAAACATTGATAACAGATGTTGATCGCATTGCCTTTTTGTTGATCAATTTTACCTTAGTTAATCAAAAGTACTTCTTCACATTAAATTTTAACTATATTATTGTACTATTTTCTTTAGTAGTTCTTGCCGTTAGTTATTATTAGTTATATCTTGTAAATTTGTGATATTTTATTTAAGCAAATTTATTTATATCATATGTTACACTCCATATAAAATTCAGCTCTACAAATTAACATAATACAGTAAATTACAAAGAGTTATTTCTATGACATTCTCTGTATAATTTTTGGGTAAGGGTCTGTTAGATGATGCAATAAGAACGGGTTAGATTAACTGGAAAATATATTAACGACTTCCACAGTTTTGCAAAAATAAAATCTCTGCTATAGGTATAGCTCTAATAGTGTAGGTATACTATTTCACTTGTTTTATTTAAAAAAAAACAACAAATATTTAAGTTTATAATATCAAAGCGCAATCAGTTGTCATAAGTGTTAAGGTTATGAACAATTTTTGATATTAAATCAAGAACTTTACAGCTTCTCTTGTAACTTAAAGTTGTAGGGAAAGCAAGTTAATGTTTTAGAAATAACGTTTATAATATTGACTATAATATACCTACAAATAAATGCGACAGTGCGATCATCGGTTTTATACTTATTAACATTCAGACTGACATCAAAATCTTTTTACATGTATCTTATTAATTATATATGAATGAATCATGCGCCAATTAAAAACGACGTGCTCATATTTTTTTAATTACATATAAAATAAATACTATTCTACAATTTTTTTTTTTTTGAGAAAAAATATAATATAAAGGTAATTTAATATTATAAATAAATAAATGAAACTTTAATACAGAGCAAAAATTAATTTTGTAATGACCAATCAGCTCTGCTTTACATGTTTATTTCTTTATAAAATTATGAGTACGGTACTTGCCAAGAAATAAAACACTAAAGCAGGATAGACTATTTAAGGTATCTCTTTCTCACAGTAGCTTTGCGACATTTTTAGTGATCTCTCAGAGATACCCTAAAGAGACAAAGCTATATGGAGTTGAAATTAGCAGACAGTCTCTTTCTTAAAGTCGATGTGCAATATTTATCGCAGGGTTTTCTACGTTACCAGTAAACATACTAACAAACATGCATTCATACTTTACTTATTTATCCAACCTACTTAATTAATAAAAATAAACTATTAAAGGATATCTGTATATAATTTTTCATAACTTGAATTTTGAAATAGGCTTAAAAAATAAATTATTAAAAATCAGTCATCACTTGATAATATTTTAACATCCCGTATAATATTGCTCTTAAAATGTGAACGCTTAGTGCTTACACAAAATACTTACGGAAAACCTTTGTTAGTTTATAATCCACAATTTACAAAAGCAATGCTATACAGAGTGTATAAAAATCAAGTGCGTTACAAAAGTTCACTATATTCCCACCAAAATCTGAACACATACACCTACAATAATACTGTACAATATAGCTGCATGCATAATATTATTGAATGTTTAGCGATAGTATTGAAATATTGCACAATGATTGAACAACGTATTGAGGGAGCTTTATTTTTACTGGGCAATATTTTTTCTTGAACTGTGTAGTCTTAAAAATTGCCAAATATTTTTTTTACATTAGTTTTCGGAGCAATTGCGATCGGCCATTCACGGTATCATTTAAAATATTATTCAGACTAGTTTGTCAATTGAACATTTGGAATCAAAGAGTTTATTTAATGCACAATTAAAGGATTGTACAATATTATTGTAGGTGTATGGGGCGCCTAAAACTATTCAGAACCATTTAAACCATACTAAATTCCTACCGAAAATTCCCACAATACAGGGTGATTTAAAATGCAAAAAACAAATTAATCTTTTTTCTCTAAAAATTTACTGAAAACTATCTCACATTCCGGCCTTAAACTTTTGAAGTTCTCTACACCTTGTTCAGACACGTTGGTGTTAGAGAAATCTATTAACCTAAGCCTCGGCGCGGCGCTAACTAAATGAGTTAACGATCTATCCGTTATATTTCTATACCCAGTAACTGACAAAACCCTTAAATTTGATCGATCCGCCCTGGAGTTGGCCACGTTGCCCATCAAAACTGGCCCGTTGGGGCCGAAATTGACCACATAGTTCACGTCCTCACCATCTGCGCGCCCAAATCGGCGAATCGCGAAATCCGTGACTAAAGAACTCGAATCTATGTGAGATTCAAGATAATTTCTGTCGTTTTCAAAAGGATCGCGTGGAAATCTGTATGTGTTTAATTGAGATCCCACGCTTACATATAACACGTGGTGTCTGGGCTCGACAATGTATTGCACGTCCCTACGTTGCTCGCGAGTGGGCAACGGCTGTTGATCATTTTGCCTTTCCTCTTGATCGTGTTGATCATTTTGTCCGTGTTGATCGAAATTCCTTTGGCAACTTATTACTTTAACCGCAATTTCTGGCTCGACGTCTTTTTGCTTACAATCTTTTTCGTTTGTGGATGGTTCTTTCGAATCTTTCGAAGTACTTGCTTCTGGCAAAGATTCATTGGAAGGACCAGGTTTAACTTTTTCTATATTTTCATTGGAATCATTATCTTTATTTTCGTCCTTTGAACCCCAGTACCTAGCTATGGCGTTCATAAATTCCGAATACTTCTTGCCCGTTGCTCCTGCGTTATCCCCATTACTGTTTGACCCCCCTAATTCTTGACGGGATGTGCCCGGTAAACTCGGTGCGCAGTTAACAAAAACTGGTTTCTGGTTTCTTCTAAAATGAACATATTTGGTACCATCGAATTGAGTTCCAACGTTTTTGGATGAATTTTCACTATTATCGATTTTTTGACGCTTATTGTCATTTTCCGCGGTGACGTCATCGTGTTTCCCTTTTTCATCGTCGTTATGGTCATCTACCGCCATTTCTGTGTCATTTTGTAATGGTTTTTCGGAATTTGAGCTAGTGCTAGCACCCTGACAAGAACACTTGAACATATCGTTATCGGTTTCCGTAGCTTTATCGGTTTTTTCAACGCCGTGCTGCGGACAGTTACAATAAACTGGTTCCGTTTGCCGACAATTCTGATTTCGAATACCGGAAACGACGATTACGTTATTCGGCATTTGAATATGTACTGGATCTTTAGGGTTGCCATCGTTCTCATCGCTGTCAGATTGTAGCTTTCTTTTTTTAGGCGGGCAACACGCGTCATCTGAATTGTCATTTCTCCTGTGTTTTATTACCATGTGCGAGAGAGTTCGTCCAATAGGGCGATATCTGGAAAAATGATGCAATTTTTATAATTTAATTCAAATATAATATTACATTAACGACAAAAGTAAGTGTGAACGTTATTACTTTGTAGCAATGTCTGCCAGTCAACAGTGATGTACGTAATAATATTTGATCATGATTGAATCTGATATTTTTTGTGAGTATGTATGAATTAATATTCGTTTCTCTTTCACACAAAAACTATTGAATAGATTTGAGTGAAATTTGGATCTATGGCCTGGATTTTAATCCAAGCACGCACAAAACATAACAGCCCAGTATTACCGAAAGAATATTCAACGCAAGAAAATCACCTGGGCGCGACTATTCAACTATTATAAGTATTATACTCACGTGGAAAACTCATGAGAAGTAGACGGTTCCGTAGGCGCAGTGGTCGGCGTGTCGTCGACTTCGGACTCGGAGTTTGATTTCAGTTTGAAGTAGTCTGGTTCCTAAATTAACGAGTAAGACTTTAAGTTTTCAAGCAGTCATAGTAAGTCAAAAGTAAATTATAATTAGCTTTAATTATTAATAAGTCAACTATGAAAGTATACAAAAAGGATGCGAAAGACCTTGTCCCGAAAATGCTATGATTATTTTTTCTGATGTTTATCACTTATCTATAGAATATTTTCTTATTAAGATTTTAAATGTATGAAAATACTTTAAGTTGACTTCACCAATACTGTCTATTGTTTTATTTTAATATAGTCATAAGATAGTCAAAATTGTAACGTTAGTCTCATGATAGTTAAACGTCATTAATCAACTTGTTGATCAAGGTTAGTAGAACCGTCATTACGTGTCAATTCTAGCGGTTAGTCACGGTTAGTCACTCACCGCTCGCTCCCAGCTCGCCAACGCCTCCCTCGGCACGCACTCGTCATCCGCATAGTGCGCGTGCCTCGCTGCCGGCACACGCCTGGCCGCGCTCAGGTACAACTCCTCGAGCGTCGGCAACCACCCCAATGCTGACACCTCAGAATCACCCACTGGAGACCCGCGCATATCTATCACCTTCAATAATAAAAAAATGTCTAATTAAAAATGCATATTATACTAATAATTAATATATTGAAGACAAAATCCCTTGGAACGACATTTCTAAGAGTTCGCAGGACCGTGTGACACAGTGACCCTTTTTCATGTATAAATATTGTATTGGTTGGGTTTTTTTGTAATTGTAATGGTATGTTTATATTTAAAAAGAGCAACCATCAGAGTCTCTTGCCGGTTCTTAAGACTTTGACTTTGGTTTCTTACTATACAATAATAATGACTGCCTTGTGGGATGTAGATTGGAACAGATATCAGTATTTATTTCTATTAATTAATTATTTATTTCACAAATTGTTATGAGAACTTAACTTAGGGATTTTTAAGCTAGTCATTAGTAATTTTGAAGATTCGACGATCAATGTCCTTATAGTGGTTGGTGTGAACAATCTCATAGCGATGTCTCGGCCAATATCTAAAGCATTCTCGCTAGATGGTTGGATTAAGATGCAGATACGGCAGTTTTTTAATATTATACTTATTTTTGGACTTTACTTTAATATCTATATTAAAAAAAACTAATTTTGTAAAAAAAATTATAATAAACTAGCTGTTGCTCGCGACTTCGTCCCCGTCGGATCGATTTCTATTATTATGTTATAGTGAGTCAATCTTAGAAGATAGACATATACTGTCGTGGACTTTTTTTTAGATCATTTAAAGAGGAATAATTCTTTCATACATATTATTTTTGTATCTTGAACCGTTTTCGCAGCGCACGCAAAGGAAGCCCTCAAAGATGAATAATTTTCCAAGTTTTACCATATTTTCCATTATATCTTCGCTCCTATTAGTCGCAGCGTGATGTTATGTAACCTAAAGCCTTCCTCGATAAATGGTCAATTCAATAAAAAAAGAATTTTTCAATTCGAACCAGTAGATCCTGAGATTAGCGCGTTCAAACAAACAAACAAACAAACAAACAAACAAACAAACAAACTCTTCAGCTTTATATATTAGTATAGATAAAGTAAAATAATACTTCAGGACACTTATTGTGCCATCTTGTTCCGCTTTAAGCAGAGCTTGTGTTATGGCAACTAAATTACTTTCTATATCAACCCATTTTATATCAACAGTTGGCCAGGGACTAACATCCAGAATCAAAGCCACCCTCTATCAACAGTTAGCCATGACTAACCTTCAGAATCAAACCACTCTATATCAACAGTTGGCAATGACTAACCTTGAGATTCCGAAAGCCATATCTGGTGGTTAGCGACGCGTAAGCCACGAACTCTGTGAGTCGATAGCACTCGCGCACTATGAGATGGGTTAGTGTCGTGTGTTTTGACAGCGGGAGGAGGGAAGATGGCTCCATCCATTCGCATTCAGAGAGGTCGAGGTACTGGAAAAAAAAATCATTTAATTATACAGGGTGTAAAAATATTACTTTTGAACATTGTAAGAGTGTATTGATACATTTATTGTGAAGATAATATGTATGTTATCAACTAGAAGGATAGTTTTTTTTTTTAATAAATGTAACGCCAGCCCAAAGTTGTAAGTGTTGATAAAAAAAATAAAATAAAATAAATATAACTAAATTATGCTCATTTGATTGTACAGCTGTAGATGATATTAATTATCTGACTTTTGAAATTTTAAGAGTACATTGAGACTATTATTCTAAAGATAATATAGATAAAAAAATATACTCATTTAATTATACAGGATGTTAAAAGACTTCCAAAAATTTTGGGAGTGCATTAAGACTATTATTCTAAAGATAATATTATCTATATAACCAAATTGTACCCATTTAATTATACAGGGTGTAAAGATTGACTTTTGAAAATTCGAAGAGCGGATTTAGACAACAATTCTCAACATGTATGTATAATGATAAAAGTTGGGTTTAATTTTTCTTCATATAATTATTTTTTTTTCTTTTTTAATGACAGATAAGTCCAGTTACATGTATTTTTATTTATTGTAATAAAAAAATAAATTAAAAATACAACAGTGTACTAAAACAAACAGCAAGGAGTGCATCTACTAAATTTCAAACATAAAATAACTTTTCTTTAGACGTATAACGCATACTAGTAGTCCCTTAACAATCGGTCCGCCGTAAGTGAAGCCACAACTGTATACATGTAAGTGTTAACAGCACGCTCTTATACTCGATGACACGCACACAAGCACACCGGTAATGTTGCTGCTATAGAAAAATTACAATCTATGTAAGTAGACAAAATTGTCTACTTTGAAATGGCTTCACTTTGCGCGATCATATTTCAGTTGTAGGATAATATTATATGATTATTTTAAATGTTCGTCAGAACCAAGTCATATGCATTAAACTATTATTGTCTACACTTTAACTTTTTGGATCTCCACCCAAAAAAATGTATGTATGTATGTATGACTTACCTCCAAAACGGGTAGATGTTCATTGATGTTGCTCAAAAACGACCGATCTATCATCAGATTGAAGAACTTCGTCCCTCGCAAGGACAGCTTCTTGATTGAACTTGGAAATTGACTTAGGTTTATCTGAAAAAAAAAAATTATAAGTTAATTAATTACAAGTAGTCTGTCTGTACGTTTATTTTTCTTTCACGGCATAACGGCTGGACCGATTTAGTTGAAATTTGGTATGTAGATAGCACATAGGATACTTTATATCCCGGTATTGCCCCGGGAACGGAAACTACGCGGGTAAAATCCCTGAGCACGGCTTTAACGATTGTAAATAAATTGGTACACAGATGGTCTAGAGCTGTGGTTCTTAACTAGTGGTCCGCGGACCACTGTTAGTCCCCGGAAGCATTCCAAGTGGTCCTCCGCCAAGCAATAAACAAAAGATATGTAAATAAGAAAAAGTAATAAATATTTTTTTTTGTGCATATCTGCAATCAGTCCGTTAACTATAAGCAGATGTCTTGTGTAAAAGTTTGGCGGGACCGAAGTGCTCTCCAGCGAGAGACACCTCATCTTTTACCATCTGTCGCCAATTGTCTGTATATCATGGCGTTTCAGTCGCTTAGTGTAGCTGATGGTCGCTAATGCGGTGGCTAACTCATTAGGGTGATTTGCCAGCCGTGAAATAAAAATTGAATAAAAATTTCTTAACCAAAACTCCGAGATAATACTTTATGCTACCTAACCTTATTTTCATCGATACATTTTTGTGAACAGGGAATCTCAGATCTTCTGATTATTAAAAACAAACACCGAAATCGGTTGGATGCAACTGACGACATGCGTTTGGCTTTTAATAGCAGTATAATGTGCATTTAGTATAAATAATAAATAAAAAATAATAATAAGTATCATTTTGTGCATTTTTTATAGATACATAGAATAATAGAATTATTTACACTAAGACATATATAACCTTTATATAACCTCTTGACTCTTAAAAGAACTACCTAGTCGGTTTATGAATTCGTGGTGGTCCATGACAAGACAGAAATTTTAAGCACCACTGGTCTAGAGGATGAGAAAAGACATAGGCTACTTTTTAACTGGAAAAAGGGGGTTTTAAGTGGGGGGGGTCAAAGTTTATATGATAGTCCTCGCGGACGGAGTCGCGGGCAACAGCTAGTACTTTCATTTAGTATATAGAAATGATTTAATAGTTATTTCATAATGTTGAACTCGCTACCAAGTAGATGTTACAACAATCTATACACTATTATTGTTTAAAGTTGCAGTACGCCACCTAATTGTTTATTTTGTATGTTTTGTCCTGACTTGGTTGCCTGGAAGAGATCACTCTTAAGTGATAAGACCGCCAGTTACCAAGATTGTTATGTGTAACTAAGTGTTAAATAAATAAATAAATAAATAAATAAATAAATAAATAAATAAATAAATAAATAAATAAATAAATAAATAAATAAATAAATAAATAAATAAATAAATAAATAAATAAATAAACTATACACTATACACTATACACTATACACTATACACTATCACTTTAACCAAACAAACAGTTATTGTTTTACTTGGCAAAAAAAGCGTATGAACGGTCGCATTGAGAAACCTCCTCCTTTTTTGAAGTCGGTTAAAAAATACTCACATGGTTACAATTAATGTTGCAATACTCGAGGCTCAACTCGGTCAGTCCGCTGCATTGTGTTGCCAGCCTCTTCAGTATATCGGGCGTTACATTGAAACGGGGCCCCACGCACTGTTGTGGCCCCGCGCGCCCCACGTCCCTCTCGTCCCCCCAAGCGGGGCACCCGCGTATTCTACAAATACATACATAATTCAAAGGTGACTGACTGACATAGTGATCTATCAACGCACAGCCCAAACCACTGGACGGATCGGGCTGAAATTTGCAGTCCATGTATATGCTATGACGTAGGTATCCGCTAAGAAAGGAATTCCCGAAATTCCCGCGGGAACGGGAGTTAGTGGGAAGAAACATTTGTATGAAAAAATCTGAACCGCTTATGTTAGACGTTTGAAATTTGCCATATAGGTACCTTAAAGGTTATTTGCAACAGGATATTGTAAAATGCCCATGGGAACGGGATTTAACGGGAAAAAATATTGTATGAATAGGAAAAAAGGATTATAAGGGAGGGAAGGGAGGGTCATAGTTTATATGAAAGTCCACGCGGACGGAGTCGCGGGCAACAGCTAGTTAGATTATAATTTTTGTACACTTTTTTTTTGAGATTTTTCAGTAAACTAACTGACATATTTGACGTTGTATTTTTACCTTTATCAATTCTCTATCACAGCCTACGGGCGTAGTCGAGTTACACTATCCTAGTCTTCTTTTATTATGAATTACAGAGCATAGTGCGACATTGCAATCAATGTCAAGTTAAAGAAAAACATTGCCTAAGCTTGTCTGTCACTGCACATGTAATTGCACGCATCAAGCGAAAGCACTACTTAGTACTTGAGAGTGCTCGATATATGAATGAAGAAAGATGTAGTTGAAACATTCAACGTTAAGCATTATTGCGAATAATGCGGAATACAGCTATAATTAAAAAAATTGAATGATTTCGATAAGTTAAATATTTTATTTTGACACTTCCAAGTGATATCTTCTTCTTCTTCTTGGTTAAATGGCGGCGCTACGTTACCACAATTTCCCCAATGTCTAGTTGAGTATAGATAAAACAAGTTTGTGGTTCGATATTTGGCTCTGGCAATCAGCAACACGTGCTTTCAATACCACAGACAAACAATGCCCCCCATTAAAAACTTTCAACTTTGACATTGACAGTGACAGTTGACAGTTGACAGTGACATTGACAGTTGCGTACCCACCGAGCTAGGCACACGACGCGCTGCGGTGTGACGTGGTAGCGCGCGTGCAGTCTGCGCATTTCCTGGGGCAGCTCCCTCATCACAGATATGTTGTCCTCCGCTATAGTGCTACCTGAAAAACAAAAAAAACTAAATTAGAATTACAACAAAAACAACAGCGACTTCTAAAAAGAAGTTTGTGCTACACTATGTTATAAAGAGAAATGATTTGTATTTTTGTATGTAACAAATAAACTCAAAAAGTACTTGACCGACTTTAATAATTCTTTTTTCATTAGGAAGCTACATTATCACTGATTAACATATATGCTATATTATGTCTACCCGTGCGAAGCCGGGACGGGCCGCTAGTATACTGTATGCATATTTTTTTTAATGTTTTAAACGCCTCTATATTACCAAAAAAATATATATAATGTCAGAAAAACAGAAACCATTAAACTTTAAAAGTGCATTTTTAGCTTCAGCTGAAGGAATTTAAATCATTTTTTTTATCGAGTTAGCTGAAACTCTGAATTAAAACAAAGGCAGCATATTACTGCGTCAAAATACAAAATGTATGTATAGTAATAGATGTATGTTTGTCATCACGCAAAAACGGCTGGACCGATTTAGTTGAAACTTGGCATGTAGATAGGTGATACCCTGAATTTACACATAGGATACTTTATATCCCGGTATTGCCCCGGGAACGGGAACTACGCGGGTAAAACCGCGGGGCACAGCTAGTGGATAACACATTTACCTGTTATTCCTCCATTTTGTATATCTGTATTTGTTTTTTGTCCTTTGAGATCATCTTCGGCGACACTTCTCGATGTATTTATTAGCCCCAGACATCTGGAAGTCAAAGTCAAAGTTAAAATTTTATTCAACTAGCCTACATACAGTAACACTTGACTCGTCACAGTATTACACAATTATGTACCACTACTAGGGATATTGTCTTCTGTTCCAAACGTAATGTTTCGGCGATTATTTCTATCATTATTTCTGTTAGAGAGTGTGAGTGTCAGTGTCAGTGTCAGTGTCAGTGGGAGTGTGAGTGTGAGTTTGAGCGGGAGTGGGTGTGGGAGTGGGAGTGGGTGTGGGAGTGGGAGTGTGGGTGTGGGTGTAGGCGAGTGTGAGTGTGAGTGTGAGTATGAGTGGGAGTGAGAGTGGGAGTGGGAATGTGAGTGGGCGTGGGAGTGTGAGAACGTATGTGTGAGTGTGTGGGAGTGTGTGTGAGTGTATGTATGCTTGGTTGCGTGCGTGCGTGTGTGCATATCATCTTACCCACCCCGCACTCTCGGCAGCGTGGCCAGTGATCAGCAGCGCTTTGGTCTCATCGTGCAGCGTGTGATCTAGATGCCATTTGAGGCCCTCGACTGTCAGTGGCGAGCATCTGGCATCTACGTGCCGCCAGAGAGAACGTTCCAGAACTAGCGTGCCTAGACGCTCGCATGTACTGAAATTGGAAGGTTTAAAATGTTATCGTTATACTCACTCTAGACAGGAGTAGTGATATTTCAGTAAATAATTATAATAATAATAATAAATATAATATATTAATTTCGAGCCAGATGTGACTTCGTGTACAAAGTCTGCAGCCTGTACCTATTGCATGTATATGTCGCAGGCGGAATGCACAATCCGCCGTATTACGTTACGGCTAGCCATTTTAAAAACAGGGCCGTTTTGTAATGCGGCGGTTCAACATTCAACAATGCGGATAAGTAAAAATCCGCCGAAATGTATTCGTCGCCATAAATTAGTTTTTTTAATATATTAGGTTAGGTTAGGTTAGTTATTTATCATTATAAAAAAAACTCGTTGGCCTGTTTTTCAAAACGGCTAGCCGTAATGTAATACAGCGGATTATACAATCCGCCTGCGACATATAGACTACTACTCTTCTGTGTTAAGACCATCTTTAAGCTATAAGCATTTTTTCAAGAACTAAAAATACATTTTTATGCACTTTTCCGGTACGCAAACACTTCATTTTAAATCTCTCAAAAATATAAATAACTAGCTATTGCCCGCGACTCCGTTCGCGTGGACTTTCATATAAACTGTGACCCTCCCTTTCCTCCCTTACAATCCTCAAAAATTGTAGCCTATGTTATTCTGATGTATAAGCTATATTGTGGTAAAGTTTCATTCAAATCCATTCAGTAGTTTTTACGTGAAAGAGTAACAAACATCCATACATCCATACATCCATACATCCATACTTACAAACTTTCGCCTTTATAATAGTAATAATAGGAAAATAATGCTCATCTCACAAATGTCATAAATGTGAAAATTTGTTAAAAGGTTTTTAAAGTTTCAAGCAAAAGCTACTGAATGATTGTGTTTTGAAATTTGGCAAATAGGTACATTAGAAGGACCACAGGTTATTTCGGACTTCTACCAGCTAAAACCCCACTGTGCGGGTAGGGATCCCGGGTACCTTGGCAAACTCTTCCGGGAAGGTAGAGTCTGCAAAGGATACCTATTATATAGGTGTCATATTCCACCTTTAGAATTGTAGTGACCTAATTAGAAAATATGTATTTTTGGGAATTGTTACACAAAGATTTGAACGGTTACATGAAACACGGTAAATGGAGGGGAGTGAAAGAGACCGATGTATACGTTATGTAGCTTTCTACGCCAAAATCGGTGTGTGTTTTAATTTAAATCGATGAACATTGTTGTTTTAGCTCCTTTTTTGATATAAAGTCAAAATCAGGATTTTTTAATTAGGTCACTTTAATTCTAAAGGTGCGATATATTGTTAATATTTATTATCAATTGACACTTGTTCAATTTGTTATGTATAATAAGGTGGATAAAGTGGGTAGTTAGTAATAATGCTTTGCATAGAATATGTATTTAGTACCAACTACATACGAGGACATTAAACATCTAAATAAATAAATAATAAATATAAATATTTTCAGGACATTTATACACAGTGCCATCTAGTTCCAAGCTAAGCCGAAGCTTGTGTTATGGCAACTAGATAACGGAATAAATTACATATACATTACTTTTCTTTTGTAAATACATACATACAATACATAGCATATTACAATATCTATTATTTCTGGACATAATAATAGGCTATTTTGTACCACAATAATGTTCTGGGAACAGGAATAACGTGAGAAACCATGACTCTATGATTAGTTTTAATATACATATATCTTTTAATATTTTAAAATTACTTACAATCCAAGTGCTTTGAGATCTTGCGGTGAACATCGTTTGAGAATGTAAAGCAGTACATCATCCGATAGATCTAATAGACCAATCTCTCTATATCCCTTCTTGTATATGGGAGACTGCATATCTGTAATTTACATATACAAACTTTAATCAAATATCTACTTTTTAATTGGCATCTTCATTTCTGAAGGTCTTGTCTAGTTAGTATGAGACTTCTCCATGTCTGTCTGTCCTTGATAGCTTCATAGCTTCAGTTATTGGTAGGCCAGTAAGTTTCTTTATGAGATCTGACCAGCCAGTGACCGTGTGATCTTTTCCATCGACCTGACCAACAACCATCCGCTTCTTAAAGCTATCTTAAATATAAATGTAAACATTTTCAGGATATTATACACAGCGTCATCTAGTCCCTCGCTAAGTAAAGCTTGAGTTATAGCAAATAGATAATGTATAAATTACATATACATACTTTTCTTTTGTAAATACATACACACAATACATAGCAACACCCAGATCTCAGAAAAATACAAATGTAAATTACAAATGTATGTGTGCGGTGCGGGGATCGAACCCATGACCCTTTCAAGCAGGAAGCAGTTGTGCTACCACTGCAGCAAGTGGTCATCAAATTAACTTAGTATGGACTACGTGTATTTATGCATGTCTTAAAAGGGATGAGAATTTTTTGTGTAGTTTTAAAAACTTAAGCATACCTTCTGTTGGTCCCTATCCAAAAGAAGAGAGCAACTTTGCTTTATACTATATATTGATATTAAAACAGATAAGGCAGTACTTTTATATATATGGTATGGCCCTTCCGGCGAGTCCGACATAATAAGGGCAGGAAGGAGGCAGTATCCGCAACTTGATTTCCCACCGTTAAAAAAAAGTACTTTTATATATTTTAATGTGGTTTCTGTCTCTGTGGCCCTAATAGTTTTGTTTTTTAAATATAAATATTTTAAATTTTTTTTTATTTTACTTCAACTAAAAAATTCAACTTTGTATCTTGGTATTGCCATAGGAAATTAAACTTAAGTTATTGCACATCTACACTAAACGTGCAAATTGTAAATATATAACACTACTGGCCCATGTTGGCTTCGCTCAGGACATGATACTAAAAATATGTTCCTCAGTGATAATGTAGCTTACTAATGAAAAAAGAATTATTAAAATCGGTCCAGCGCTTTGTGAGTTTATTCCTTACATACAACAATATAAATCTTTCCTCTTTATAATATTAGTTTAGACAAATTCAGTTAGTCAGAAGTTTATAAATACCATTAACTTTATGCAGCGTCACTATCAATAAATATATATCTATAACATGTATATATACAATCCTTATGACAAATATTAAATTTCTAATATTGTATGTTTTTCTCTCTGACCTTTTTACGCCTGATATGCTAAACTAGTTTGATGAAAACTAGACTGGGTAAGTTTCATATTTCGATATAATTCACAAGTTATTTATGCTACTGTTGGTCGATAAAAAAGGTGGTATAGGTAGAAACGACTACAAAATACATATACACACGTAAGACAATGACTTGTATTGATTTTCGTTAATTATAGACTGACAAAGGCAAAAAGCCCCTCCCGATGCGCCGATGCACTTTTTGTTTTGAAACATACGGAAAATAAACAAAAAACAACAAAACTGACCGTCCTGAACGCAGCCACTATCATCCATCTCCTGTTTGGAAGCACTTTCCACTTGTATTATATCCATTTTAACCGAAAATCAGTTATACATACAAAGCAAGTGAACAATTATTTAATTCCAAAAATACACAAGAAACAAAGACCGCCCGATGCACAAAGACACTAGTGTCGAAAGCGCGCCGGTTAGTGATCCCGACGAAGTGTTTGTTTGATGCAATTGGAATCTTTCCAAAACGATAAATTATTTCCAATTTTCATAGCATCCGAATTCTGTTTGCACGAAAACATGAAAATAAAACGATTTGACAGCTGTCACAATAATAATATCGTCGATAACTTTTTTACGCGTGCGCCGTGAATGCAAAGCACAGATTATGTCACAGCCCGCTTGGTTCATTTTAATTCCCCTAGTTTTTCAATACTTAACGTTGTATGTTCACCTTTCGTCATTCATATATCGAGAACTATCAAAAGTACTAAGAAGTGCTTTCGCTGGATGCATGTAATTACATGGGCAGTACCTGAAAATTAACAAATGTTTTTCTTTAACTTGACATTGATCAAAAGGTTATGCTCAGTAATTGAAAAACTAATTAATCTGTAGCTATAGAATATAATATAATCACGTCACCCCATGAATGTTTTTTAATATTATATAAGTTACTATTTAAACACTCACTACAAATTGTATTGAAGTTAAGAACGCAGATAATAGCTCGATAAAAGGCTATAGGCCTTTTATAACTACCGATAATATGATAAAAAATATCCTCTGTGTTTATCTGAGGTATAATCTACCTGCTTGCTTAATTTTAGCCAAATCCATTTTGAATTTTTCGCGTAAAAGAGCAAAAGCTTACACCCTCATAAACTTTCTTTTTGTTTATAATGTTAGTAGGACCTAAGTAAATTTATTAAAGTTAGTGATCGAGTTATAATTTAGGTACTTAAATAAAACAAACTACAAGCAGTATTTAAACGTTTATTTATTTTTATCGTTCAGACAATAATCTCATAGCCTCCCTGTAACCTGTTTCACTTGCCCCATGGACAGTGCTGAAGTGTATAGGGTTGGAAGCTTCACCAGCAAACAGGATTCTTAGAGTCCCATTAGCGTCAGACAACGGTTCAGCTAGGGTCTCTCGCATGTTGGGGTATTTCAAGGTGTTCAAGTTCTCGTAGGAGTATGTGCCTCGCGTGTAGGGGTTTGAACACCATTTTGACCTGAAATAGTGTTTTAAGTTTATATAAATCCACAAACTTTCAGACATTCTACCTCCTGAACAGTGATGTGAAAATGTCACTGTGCTCCGGTCTGAAGGGCACTGTAGCCAGCGTGATTACTGGGCTAATGAGTCTTAACATCTGATGACTCAAAGTGGGGAGCGTCGGTGTACGTGTAGTGCACCTCTGCCCAGAGTTGGGCTTTATAGCAAAGTTTCGGGTAGCACTCCATTGGCTGGCGTTACTCTTACCATCAGGAGTGCGTCCTGCTCGTGTCCCCTCTTCATAATATTATAAAAAAAAACTTTTTTAAACGTGGCTTCGCTCGCATTGTATCCATTGTAATAATAATATAATAATAATATTTAACAACATTTTTACACAGCGCCATCCAGTACCAAGCTAAGAGGAAGCTTGTGTTATGGCAACTAGATAACGGAATAAATTACATATACATACCTTTCTTTTGTAAATACATAAATGCAATACACATATGCAGACCCCAGAAAACTGCAAATGTAAAATACAAATATATTTTTCCGGTGTGGGGATCGAACCCACGACCCTTCGCGTAGAAAGCAGTTGTGCTTTCAAGCGGTCGGCTAAATGTGGAGTTGAGGTGATTGAATCAATGAAATTTAAATTGTAATATACTTTATTCTGACAGCTAATTGCAATTGTGTGTGTGTGTGTGTGTGTGTTAGTGTGTGTGTATCCCTACATCCAATATATAACAAATGTAATGTATGATTGTAATGTGGATGAAGGAACATGGAACCATTAGGGCCTAATAGACCAACGACAATAAAATTTCTATTTATATAAAAATCTCTTACCTGACAATGCCTGTCACTTCGGGTACTTGAATATTCTTGCCCATAAACCTTTGGAGGACACCTCTTGCCTTTTCCTTGACGATATCATCGGGGAGAGTTTCAACCTGCGATAAAAA
This sequence comes from Eurema hecabe, assembly GCA_026213755.1. Taxonomy (NCBI): domain Eukaryota; kingdom Metazoa; phylum Arthropoda; class Insecta; order Lepidoptera; family Pieridae; genus Terias; species Terias hecabe. The sequence goes on from JADANM010005620.1 coordinate 3,336,660, forward strand.
AGGCAAGAAAATCGTTTTAAATTGTAACTTCTATATCAAAGATAAAAAATGATAGGTGTATTTTTTAAGTGTGTTTGTGTAGTCAATTATTACGTTTAAAACCTGGGCAACTACATATATATAAAGACGTCTGCACTATACAACGATTCAAGCAAGACTGAATTTTTTTAGACCATTTTTTTTTTGTGGTGAATCTCACTGTATTGCCTGAAGGGCATTTACAGCTTAGCGCGGACTTTTTGGGCGAGCCGAAAGTACAACTTAAAACAGTTCGCTATACAATTCTGTCAAAATTAGGTACGAATCTTAAGGCGTGCTTAAATTTAATTTGCGTTTGAGTATTTTCCCGTTACATTGCAATCTAAGAATTTCATTCATTGCATATTCCATGTTCTATAAACAATTCGTAAATGAAAAAAAAAACAAAAACGACTCTTTAAGTCGAAATTAATTTATACATTAACTAAGGCACTGATTGCTATGTGTAAACATAAGTGTTTTTAATTCTAGAGAACTCACCATTTTAATAGTGTTACCAGTAAGCCATAGAGTAAGAGCCTTACTATGACTCAAAGGACGACTCATAGACATAATTTTCGTTGTCCAACGATCTTCTTCGGGAAGCTTTTCTTTATCTTCAGTGTTCCAAATAAAACCGAAAAATGATCTTTGTGTTGGCCACCAAGCTTCATCAAATTGCAGAGTTATTTTCCCAGTTATACCCATAGACATTCTCTCTATGGCTAGTTTTTTTTCCTCTGGCAACGCCGGTTCGAATAAGCTTTCATGGCTGAAGATACAATCGAAGTAATTTATTATTAGTTTACATTTAAACTAATTTATAATTTACAGGTTGACGGTAAAGTTGTAGAAACCACTTTACTTGGTATAACCGCCGCTTTGCAAAACGGCCCTGTTTTGTAAAACGGCTAGCCGTAATGTAATACAGCGGATTATGCAATCCGCCTGCGACATATACATACATCCTAATTGAACAGATATACAAAAACATATTTGACATTGACATTAAAATCATACACAGACCTCTCTTTAAGCACACCCAGCGAAACTGTCACAATGACATTACTCGCGGTATAAACATTGCCATCCTCAGTAAATACACGCACATTTCCCGCGCCGTCTTGAGACCACACTATTTTTTTGACAGGCGTATTCAATTTGATGTCCAAATTTGGCAACCCTGGGCCATTGTTGTAAGTGTTCTGGAAATAATGAATTTATATAATAAGTATTAAAAATAATTTTACATTCTTACGTAAAGTTTAAGAGATTAAGAGCGTCAAGGATCTGACTTATTCCAAGTTTAGAAGCCTTGTTAAAAATGTCTAATTAAAAAGGCGTACTACAATATTATATATTAAATGAATATATTGAAGACAAAAACCCTTGCAATGATATTTCCTAACGGTCGTGGGACGGTGACCTTTTTCATGTATAAATATTATAATAGTCGAGTTTTTGTTTATATTTAAAATTGTATGTTCTTATTTTAAAAAGAGCGACTATCAGAGTTTCTTGCCGGCAGTAATGATTAATAATACCATGACGATTCAAAAGGGTAAATATACGTATAAGTAGCGTCACGAAACTTTAGCGCTGAACGATACTTGCGCAGAAGTCAAAAATGCGGTATCGAGGGGACGGCGCGTCATCGTCGGGTGCGCGGTTGTCTTTCCCGCACCAATAGTCAATTACGAGCGCGATTCTACCGATGCGCTCCATTCTCATCCAGCGCTAAACATTCGTGACGCGATCTATAGAATAGCGCCTAGTTGAATAAAGTTATGTTTTACATTGACTTCGATAAGTAACACACAATAAATGGTTCCTCACCATAACTATATCAATAAAGGTTCTGTAGCCATTTCGATGCCAGCTCAGCAGCTCATGTCCACCCAACTGCTCGTATTTCGAGCGAGGACTGATGTCTCTCCAATCATCAGTGGCAGCCTCAGCATTGATCAAAGCGTTCCCCAATTCCAGGAAACTCTGCACCCATTCCTGGTTTTTCGCCAACTCTGGGTACTTCTTATTTACGTATCTTGTGAATCTGGAATGTTTTTGTTCAGAATATGACTTACATGGAATACATACTATCTTACTAATATTATAAAGAAATGAGATGAAAAAATATTTATTTAAACAACATACATTACATATCACATATCACGATATTGACGACCGCTTGGCGCAGTGGTAACACAACTGCTTTTTGCGGGTTCGATTCCCACACCGGAAAAATATATTTGCAATTTACATTTGTATTTTTCCGAGGTCTGGGTGTTGCTATGTAAGTATTGTATTTATGTATTTACAAAAGAAAAGTATGTATATGTAATTTATTCCGTTATCTAGTTGCCATAACACAAGCTTCGGCTTAGCTTGGAACTAGATGGCGCTGTGTATAAATGTCTTAAAAATATTTCTTTGTTTGTTTATCAGTGGCCTCCACACTAGGCGAACCTGTGTCGTGAAGACCTAACTTTACCAAAAGCCTTTTTCAATAGAGAACCCGGTCACCATACGCAATTTTGTTTATATCAAAACGTAATTGACAATATTTATGTAAAATTTAAAATGTTTCTTTAGAGTTTACAATTTTTTCGACGCTTTCATAGGTTGGATTACTACCCGCCTCAGGAATGGACTTATTAATAATGTTACAATGTTTTACTGAAAAATTATATAAGCGCAAAAGTTTGTGATTATGTATGTGTGTTAGTACTTAGTACCAAGTACATTTGTAGGTCTTTTGCGTAAAGTACTGAATTGTTTTGGTTGAAGTTTGGCATGCAAGTAGATTAGACCCTAGCATAAAATAATTTGTCACCCGGTATAAGATACTGATAGTATTATATAATAACTACTAGCTGTGTCCCGCGGTTTTACCCGCGTAGTTCCCGTTCCCGGGGCAATACCGGGATGTAAGCTGTGCTATCTTTTAAGTTGGATCAAACTGCACATGGTGTGCGAATTTTATTATAATCGGTTAAGTGGTTTAGGAGTCCATTGAGGACAAACATTGTGACACGAGATTTATATATATTAAGATTACTTCTGCCGCCCAGCGAAATACCGTAGTGCGCGCCTGGACTTAATGTCTCACCTTGCGGTTATAGCTTCTCCTAATGACTCATACGACCCTCCAGCATACTGGTCAAATCTATCGAAACAATATTCAATAATATCATCAATAATAGTACTGTTTTCCACCGATCCATCAGACCTATAGGTCTCGAACGCTGGGTCCTGTGTTAGTATGGTAATATTGTTTGCGATAGCTGCCTCGTACACGCGACTGTTGTTAGAGCCGTGTATCCTGGAATGAGTAGAATAAGTAAGTAAAGCAATTGAAAGTAGCTAATAATTTCGTTATTTTGACGTTCCCAAATCTTTGTCATACTTGGCCATCCTCGTGAGAATCCTTAAGTCAATAATTAACTTAAAAATTCAAATTCAAGTTCAAATTGGTTCATAATCGGCGGAGATATTGCGTATAACAAAGTTCATCCCCAATTTTCCACCCTTGGGTGTGAAATATTTTCTTCAAATTCGCATGAAACCACCCTTTTGATAATACCTATTCAACAAAAAAATAATCGTTCAAATTGGTTCATAATCGGCGGAGATATTGCGTATAAAACGTTGATCCCCAATTTTCCACCCTTGAGGGTTGGTTTTATTATTATTAAATTTAAATGGGACCACCCTTGCGGTATTGCTTATACGCCGAAAAAATATTTTTCAAATCGGTTCATAATTGGCGAAGTTATCGCGTAACAAACATAGAAAAAAAGACATACGGGTTGAATTGAGAATCTCCTCCTTTTTGAAGTCGGTTGAAAATAAATAAAATAAAATAAATTTCCATTAGGGAAAATAATTATAATATTAAGAGTCTCGACTAACATCTAAAGAGACTCTCGCTAGACAAACGACAGTTGCAAGAGGTAGTACTTTATTATTATTTTCGGAACTAAATATGTATATTTGTATGTATGCTGTATATTTTGTAGGCAATTTATTTGTATGTGTATTTAAGTATATTTTCATATATATGTATAGGTATACTATGTTTATATTTGTTTGTATTATTTCATATTATATAATACTATAAATTACACCACCCACCTACGTAATTACAATTAAACAGCTTTTCCGTACTACAGGTTGCCTGTAAGAAATTACTAATAGTGATAAGGCCGTGAAAACCCGTTGCGTAGTTTTAAAGATCTAAGCATACATAGGGACAGACAGACAGCGATAGCGACTCGTTTCCTTTCGCGGAAGTATCTGCAAAGGTGCCCGTAACCCCACTCCCTATAGTAAGACGTAACACAATGCAGTTTTGGTCGGCACAACTCCGACATAACCCTCCTTTCCCCAAAGCCCATGGGAATCCTATGAGGACTTCCCCACTAAAAAATGGGTCAAGTCTTCAAAAGACGCTTACCATTCAGCGCCTTCCTCAACAGTGCTGTCTCCAAGAGGAACGGTTTTCACACGACCTCCGATATAGTTCTGTGCTTCCAAGCCTAGAACTCTTCGGCCAGCTTTGGCCAGGGTGCTGGCTGCTGTCACTCCAGCTGACCCCAAGCCTACCACTATCGTGTCATATGGCTGGGGTTTAGCGAGCCTGAAAATTGAGTTAAAAATTCATGTATGTATGTTACATATGTCACCGGAAGATAACAAGAACAGCAAATTTATAAATTTAGTAGGAAATTTATAAACCTTCGCAAGATTCTAAACGGAAGATAAATTGTATTATTTTACGACCACGTTTTCAAAAATTTATGAACTTACCACGCGTAAAATAATAAGTAATAAATAACCAAACGCCATATGCGCTCTGATTGATTGAATAACTGTCAACATCAACTAATCAGAGAGCAGTGTG
>JADANM010005620.1:3529206-3547155 GCA_026213755.1 Eurema hecabe
AACGGCAACATCTGAATTTAAAATTCGTGGGAGACATTTGTGTGTATCGTTATCAGACGTAGACTCTGGGAATATTTTAGCAGCATCTAATTTGGCAGGATTTTTGTATGCATCAGTGATTTAACTCAATTTGGAGTGACTTCAAAAGATAGAATCAAAGCAACTAAGACACTTATTAAAGTTTGGACCTGTAAAAACATTACCCCGCACTTAGTGTACCTTCAGCGTTCCAACAAAAGGTTCAATAAGCGATCTATTGTCTTCAATAATATTCTTTTGTAAAAGAATTTCCTCTTCAGGTATGACAAACATTTTAACGCCACAACAAAGTTCATCTGTGGCCTTAACAAGTTAATTTATACTAGGAATGTCGGTTCCCGATGCGATTTTGTCGGCTGTTCGTTTGCAAGTCCATCTAGAGCTCCCTTACCATGCCCAGCTTCATGATAGTTCCATGTACAATCCATAGCCAGGATCCGTTAATCAAATCGTTAACTTAGTTAATCATAAATCCGCTACAAAAAAAGTTAGCTTCGTTAAACGTTAAAGCATTACATTTCGGATGAATTAACGCAAGATAATTCCTTAATCTGTTAACTTAAATATAATATAAAACGATGTAGATTAATATATATGTCGCAGAGAGTGTCGTCGTAGTAGCTGTAGTGATGCCGAGGTGATAATTGTTTGCTTCATGATGGCTCTTTCTTAGGTTCTTAATAAGTAAATCTTCAGAGTAACATATTCACGGTGTTTATTCTCGATCACTGAGTATCCAATATCTCATTATTTTCACAATGCTGACGTTTTTTATAGCAACTGACAAATTCCACACAATTCTTTTAAGTTTGAATTTAAATATTCTTATAAACCAAGTAGGTTCGACTAATTAACTAATATTGCAATAGTTTTCACTGTATTGATTATTCTTTTCGTCCATCTGCTCCGATATATACATATTATTATTTTGAAGTTAAAAAATTTAAAACTTGTATTTAATTTCCTGTCTATGCTAAATAACGTTTTAACCAACCTCAATTTTTAACCTTAAATACAGAGTTTAAAACAGTTTTCACATGAACGCCAGGTAAAGAAGGACATCTAGAAAGGGCCCCGGAAGAGTCGTGGCTTTCACAGATCCAATACGACTTTGACAGCGTGTCACATGCTCCGGCTAATTTTATGTGCGATGTCTGTGACCTGGGAGCGGTTACCGTACAACCTATACAGGTATATTATTTATTTTATTTATTTATTTATCACAAATAACAAAAAGTAAGCAAACATTAAGAAGTACATATATGTAAATGGCGGCCTTATCACTAGTTAGTGATTTCTGCCAGGCAACCAGAACTTGCATAAACACAAAAAAAGAAGAATATAGAGAAAAGACAGAGAAGTGCGATACAAATAATTAATTAAATAAAAACAACATGTATACAATTAATAATATACAACTCTATACATATTTATACATTAAATATAACAATTATTAAAAAAAATACATACATACAAATATACATACTATAAATATACTATTCCGAGCCGAAGGCAATTCTGTAATAATGGTTAAATACCAATTTTTTTAATTACATTTTGTTCTTATAATTAAAGATCGTCGCAAAAAATTCCAATTCTCACTAAAAAAAGGCGAGAAGCGATCTTTTACATTTCTTACAAACTAATTAAGTACTGTAAATAAATTTAAAATTTGAAAAATTAAAATTTGTTCTTATATTTTCAGTAATTATAATTAAAGATCCTCGCTAAATATTCCGATTCTCACTAAAAAAGGCGAGAAGCGATCCTTTCATTTCTTACCAACTAATTAAGTAGCGTATATAAAATTTTAAAAGAAAACTAAAATTAAAAAAAAATCATAAATATACATGATAAAAGGTAAAATTAAAGAATAGACTCCCTATGCTCTCTTAAGCAGTTCTGCACTCAACTTTATACCGGCGATACCGGGATGCAAAATCTATACTAATATAATAAAGATAAAGAGTTTGTTTGAACGAGCTAATCTCTGGAACTACTAGTTCGATTTGAATTTTTTTTTATTGAATAGACCATTTGTCGCGGAAGGCTTTAGGCTACATAACATCACGCTGCAACTAACAGGAGCGAAGGCTGTGTAACGGCTACTATCCTTTGTGTTCATACATATCACCTGTTTACATAACAAATATCAACTAAATCGGTCAAGTCGTTTTTGCGTGGAAGAATAACAAACATACATTCATCCAAACATTTTCACTATCTTTCACATTTATAGTATTAGTAGCAAATGTTCAACCTATAATGTATGAAATAGTCAGTTAGTTGGTCCCAATTAGGAAATTGTTTAATTTTAAATTATTTGCATTCTTAAAGGATCATCTATGGCAAAGAACGCTGAAAATGGGACATACGACGGTATTAACAGAGTCAGACAGACTAACAGTGAATCTTTTATATAGTGAACAGTGTCGGAATCGTATCGGTGGAAAGTAGTATAAATAAAAAATTAAGAGTAGTTTTGTCATTTTATTTGCTTTTACAAAAGCTTGTCTTTTGTGTTTGTAGTGTGTATGAATGCGTGTTCAAGAAATAAAAGATACTACTGGGCTATTATTTAATCAATGAAAAAATATTTATTTAAACAACATACATTACATAGTACATATCAGTGGCCTTCACAACCAAACCTGTGTCGTGAAGACCTAAATTTACCAAAAAACATTTTTCAGTCGAGAAACAGGTCACAATATGCAAATTTGTTTCAATCAAAACACAATTAATATATAATTGACAATATTTATGTAAAATCTAAAATGTTTCCTTATAGTTTATAATTTTTTCGACGCTTTCATATGTTAATATCCTTAGCCACAGTTTGATTCTCCTACCCGCCTCAGGAATGGACTTATTAATCTAGCATCTATTAATTTATTAATTAACAATCGAGGTTATTAACAATTATTCGAGTTGGCGTACTGTATTCTATGTGGGAAAACGGTGAAATTACTCGAAGATCAGTTGCGGCCGGGGTTATGGTAAGGATTATTCGACATCGATGAGTTTATGCAAAAACTGAAGGTTCAGATTGGGCGAGCGATTGACGTGAATCAGTGTCTGTTTCAATATTTTTATCCGATCCTGTTAAATTTACTTGAGGTCTTACGTTTGTTTTTATTACTTCTGAAGGTCCAACGCAGTCGTTTGAATTACTCAAACTGATATCACGCTCTGTTAAGATGGAAGGAGCAAAAGCAGTTTCAAGTGTTGAATCAATGTTTAATGGATAAAGTCATGTTGCTTTGAATCCACTAGTTATATTGTCATAGGGCATGCTCTGTGCCCAGATTTTAGATAAAATTGTTTGGTTTAAAATTACACTATAACTATACACCTTACACGCGGAGTGCTAGGAAGGCACAGTTCACGACGGCTTCTAGAATCTAACTTACTTTAAGAAATCAATAAAATAATTATAAAACTAAAATGCAACGTAAATGGAAAAAAATATTAAAACTATGGTAATGCTAAGTCGGCTCTATCTCCATAATATCTAGGGTTGTAAGGGCCCCCCATTTTGACGAAGATAGAGACGTAAGATGTGCGAAATCTACAAAATATTGAAACACACATAATATTATAATAAAACATCTCCAAAAAAAATACATACTTAGATATAATCGTTAAATTATAAAATTTATAATTGTAGACTTATAAATAATAAACAGCAATGTTGTCTTAAAATTAAAAAATAAAATTTCTATTTGATGCAAATTGATTTACAGATCTTCATCAGAAGATGAAATTTGTGTTAATTCTATAGTTAGAATTTTTAGACTTGGTTCTGACATTCTTTATTATAACATTGATTGAAAATTTGAATACAACATCCAAACGCTAATTGTAGAACTTCTCGATCCTATTACGATTCAACAGGTTTGTAACTATTGGATGGCAAACAATAAAGGACAATGCTATGTTTTTCGGCTGTTTCGGAAATGCGAAAATCTAGATGGCAACTTGTCAATCACACACTGCTTTTAGCCTTTGCTTATTGTAGACAACATATTTCAAAAATACTTAGTTGATTTCTATAATTATTCAATACAGAGCTATTATGCGCAGTGTACTGTCGTTAGATGCAAAAAAAGCCCTTAAAAGTATCATTTGGCTATAGGATTCCCTAAAGCATTAACACATCTCACTTGGATGCATGACTCCTAATTGGGAAAATGTAATGACATCTTCTAATATAATTAATTTATCTTATATAATTTGCAAACTAAAATCTATTTGTAAGTAAATATCTAAATTACGCACATGATTGGCTAATGCGTCATTTGTTCTTGTTGAATTTTCTATATATAATACTAACTTTCGCTGATTTTCTGTACGTAAAAAGCCGTGATTTAAATCAATAGTACTTTTTAAATACCGAAGTAAATCGCATCCAATTAATCCTTTATATTTCGGGAAAAAGTCAAAAATTAAAAATTTGTTCAGCATCCTCCTGATAATTTGGCTCGATTTCGCCTTCATTCTGTTGACTATTATAACAGTTATAACATGTGTCGTTCAAATTGGGGTGTTGATTATGAGGTTGATCTTGCATGTAAAATACCTCCTCTACTAAATATTGGGGTTTCTGCGGCTTTGATACCGACCTCATAGTGACGTCAGAATTTTTATGAACCTGTTGGGGAATAATAAAAGGCTTCCGGAAGTTTCCAGAGGTCTTACCTGATGGTTGATTCTCACCAATTGTTGACGTTGCTCCGGGTTCATATTATTTTGCTGGGGCACATAATTTTCAGGTCCAAATTGGAGTTGGAAATTTGGGTTCGGTGATCGATGGGAAAAGGGTGACTGATTGCTATAAGAATGATATGGGAAGTTGGAATCCTTTTGCTTAAACATACCATAATGCGACATCGAAGGGCCCGGCTTGTGAAACCTTGTGGCCTAGTGAAACATGGAAATCTAGACTATTAATATACTGCTCAATAACCATTTCCTCATACTACCCTTGTTTGCGTGGTGTCCTATAGATAAGAGTGTCCAGTAACTCCCGAAGCCGCTTACCAAAGGACTCTGCGTTCTCGTTTTTAAATTTAGGTGTCCTCGTAAGTTCCTGCATCACTTGAATTTCATTGCGAGGTTCGCCTAATCTGCGAATTAATGTCGTTTCAATATTACTCCATGTATCTAAGTTCGTCTCGTACGCGATAGCCTCTATCGCTACACCGCTCAATTTACTTTTTATAACGCTTAATAGAGTGGAGTGGTTCTTCCCCGCGGTTTCTACTTGCTCTAGTACATTTTCAACCTCTCTTATATAAAAATTCAATAACTTTTTAATTTTTATTTCCATCAAATTTAGGAATTAAATCGGCTAAGATTTTAAAATGTGGCGCATCTAAAACTGACATATTAAATATTTTAAATATAACAATGGAAAAATTACAATGAAGATATTGAATCCTGACGCCTGTCCGTCCGATGTGAGAACTTAACAATGCGTCTAATATGTGTTAAATTCGATTTTAGATTTAAACATTCATTAATACATATACGTTTATAAAAAATACATGCAATAATTATATACTAGGACAGGATATAGAGCAGGAACTTGGTTTATTAGCGAGAGTACTCATCACACCAGTATCTGCATCTCCCGTCGAGTTTTGAGTAGCACGCGAGGACGTCCAATGCTCCAGATGCCCACGCGTGGATCTCGATGACCGCCTTCGATGTAGATTCTTAGAATTACACGATCGCGACTTCGAAGCCTTCGAAGAGTTTGATTCTCTGGTTCTGTCGTAAACGTTTAATTCTACCCACTACGCCATTTATGTTTCGGCCTTGCGAGATTTTATTAAAAAAAGAATTTATTTTATTATTTATTTAATTACAGATCTGAACTGATTAAACACTACTTCAAAACTGAATAATACATTATTAAAAAACATTAAACACTAAAAATGCTTATTAGGCTAATACTTATAAAACAATGGGATCCGCGTCAGCGAAAACCAAGGGCTGTGCCTTGGCAACTAGAGTCTGCACCAATAACGGATTGACGCACGTCAACACTTTCACGGGCAATCACAGTGACATTTCACCTGTGTCTATTCTACAATAATAATAATAAACAGTGACGTAATCTATCACAGCGCTGATTTAAACACAATATACATTTTACACTTATAACTATTCGTGCTGTTTCCACAGCACAATTGAAATAATTAATCACGTTTAAACCGTTTTGGAACGTGGCAAAGATGTTTGATGCCTTATGATGAGAGCGTGAATTATAATTGAATTCTGCCCTTGTTTTTTTCTTAATTCTTTTACATCTCAGACATGTCCAGCCCATACCAACAACTTTCCTTTAAATAAGGTTGTGGTTGGAATTTGATATTGTGAGAAACACTCACAAATCCGGTCTTCAAAACAATACTCATTTCGATCTCAAAACGATATTTAATATATTAATAGCAATACAGGACCATTTAAATATATTTACTGTTATATAATGAAACCATTAAAGTAGCTTTTTGTTTTACTGTAAAACTACAACTATAAATTAAGTAAACAAACCCTGACACATTCAAAATGAACGACCAAAATGATTTCAAAACCTTTTTTCCACTCAAATTGTGGTATCACAACAATTTATTAGTCGAGAATATTTGATATTTTTTATTTCGATTTTTTTTAATATACGACCTAAATGTCAATGTGACGGAGTCCAAAAAGTTGTGGACGCTAATTGGCGCTGTAGTCGTGCAGAAAGCCAAACGAAAACTTAACCCACTGTTTAAATGACTGACACTGAGACGAACATTTTGCGGAGGTCTACAGCTACTCGTATCGGACAATTGCACGGCGTCTAGTTTTCAGAATATCTCTTATTTCAAGCACAAGGTAGAAAACACTTTTTTTCTAACTTAATTAACACTGCACTGACAGCAGTTAAGAAGGACATTCTACTAAAAGATTCAATTAATGCATTATAAAATCATGATTCACCCTTATTTTTAAATGATCTACAAGGATGTAAGCTGGTAAAAAGCTATCTTTAAAACACAACCTTAAACACTCACTGTTTACCAATCCTTGTTTTTCCCCCCTATCACGGCGCTTAAGACGAAACAAACAAACGAGCACACCAGGATCTGGGCACTCAATAGATTTCATCAACTCTTCATCCGACATTTCTTAGTCCATTTGACGTATAAATCCAAAGGAATGAATTTTTTCCATTGGTTTTTGTATACGCCAATCCTTTTCCAAAAACGAGGTACAATTTATTAACTTCTCGGCACCTAATTCAATAACCATATCAGTTTGGATATGGTTAAAGAATTTATACGGGCTTAAGTATTTAATACGTTACGATAGATAGGTCTCTACTCTTAGACTATATTGACTTACATTTTCATTATGGCCTTGCTTGTTTTCCTGCAGGTCCATGAGTAGATGAGAATAGTGCTTTCTTTCGCTGAATTGGTTTTTGAGAAAGTCTTTGAGTTGATCCCAAGACGTGAACTCCTTTATGGAGCAGGCTACTTCAGCCTTGCCATTTAATTGGCTTAAAATAAATTCAAAAAGGATGACTTTCTGCGACTCTGATGCCAATTCGTAGGCATTATCACAATTTACTAGAAAAAAATTTAATGTTTCGCGCTTACCGTCATACGGTTTAATGAATTTAAATAAGGTATTGAGATCGATTTCGGACATTGTTAATTGGGCTGCTGTCTTACGTGTGATTACTCTAGGTGAATTAGTGGATTTAACGGATTCGCTATCACTAACGTTTCCCTCAAGTCCAGGGATATTCAAAGTGAGATCTTCAGATTTAGGAACTTTTGGCATAATATATTAACAAAACACACAAAGAGAAAATTTAAAATATAAAATAATAAAATCGTACAGCTCTTAAGCTAATCGCCACCTAGAGTCAAGACAAAACAATAATAATATCACTTACATCGAGTAGGCGGTGATGATAAGCGCTAGCATAGTTTTTCTTAGTAATATTCTGACGATATTCTTAAAATATTCCGATGTTTAAATACGTAGATTTCTTGAAATGTTCGGATGATTTTTTAGGGTCAGTCGCACTTCTTGCGACGCTGGAGATATACCGGGGTAGTACCCGATTGATGGATCCCTTGTGGCTCGACGAGTGTGCTATTTGGTACCTCTAACACCCTGCTACGAATAACAGTAGCCCCTCGTAAGCGTCAAGGTACGAGAGTGAAGTATGATCACTTGGTTAGACACTTCCACTATGATACACCGATTTTAGGACTTTTAAATCCTTGGAACACTTATTTTTCAATGAAGACACGATAATGTTTCTTTGGAAATAACTTTGGAATATATACATGTGTGTGCGGAATCCGGCAAGTCTTCAGAGACTTGGAGTCAGGCACTTGGAATTTCCGGATCCTACCGCTGCCACCAAAATGTTATATGGGGATTTGATTTTCCCTTTTTAAAAAGAAAGATTTATTATAAAAGAAACTAATGATTCACTTTAATATATATATATTTACTTGATAACTAATATAACGAGGCCGACAACCTTTCGGAATGGAAGTTGGGAGAAGGCTGAGGACGGGAATGAATAATTATATTACTAAGGAACTATTGTTGACGTGAAGGATGGGATTTGCTAAGTAAAGTAATCTCCTTACTCGAGAGGGATATAACAGTTCCATCTCTGTAATCATATTTTCTTTGAACAGTTTAGCCATGGTAATTTTTCATGGTAAATTTTCATCATTCATTTTTCATAATCACTATGTTTATTAGTCTCATTAATTTTTGGCACGTTATGTCATTAATCTAACTATGATTTGGTACAGTCTTTGGAGAATCAACATATAATTTTTTTTAATAATTATTAATAATTAATAGGAACATTATGAAAACACATCTTGCCCCATACTACGGGGTATGATGGGGTAATGAAATTGGGGCATGATGGGGAAGGCTAGTCGTTGTCACAAAACAAACAAATGTGTATTTCCTCCAGATCTTCATCGTCCACGCCAGCACAGGCGTTGTGCCAATTGATATGCTAGACGTCTCAGTTCGATAGTTGTTAGTCCAAAAAGACGCTCTTCCATATATTTCAGATATGCTTCTATTTCACCTTCTTCTTTAGGTGTAAATATAGTTTTTTTCGGGCCTAAAGGTAGACCAATAGTAACTTCACCCCCTCCCTTAATTTTCTTAACATATCGCTCTAAAGTAGTCTGAGGCACTGCGTATGCAGAAGCTGCTTTTTTGTATCCCATCTCTTTGCTTAAAATTTTATCCACAGCCACTTTCATAGAATCAATCGACCACTCTCCTCTTTTGGTTTTTTTCTTGTAAGTACGTACCATGATTTTGCCTAAAAAACAATAAATTAATGTTATTTATTAAGAAACTAACATTAACCCAGTCCCAATACCCCATTTTGCCCCAATGCCCCATCATACCCCACACACAATACCCCATCTTGCCTCGTAAGGTCACACTGGACAAAAAAAAATACCCAATAAAATCTTTAACGGATTCCTACAAATAACATACCATATCAAAATAAACAACACTAGTAACCAAACATCAAAAACACATAAATGGGGTGATCATAATTACCTTAAAATAATGACGTTTAACCTTACAAAAAATTATATCGGCGAAGCGGTAAACCAGTTTTTCGTTTGTAAACAAAAGACGCGTGCACTCCCGCTCACAGTTTCTCTCGCACTAACTGTCAGTTGAATGAGGCTTCCTATTGGCTTATTGTTTTATATTATAACGTCTAGTTTCTTGTATGTGTGCGGTACCCCGTCTTGCCTCGGTACCCCGTCATGCCCCCCCTTCCCCTACTTAAATTGTATATTTCTATATTCTCAATATTATGTTTTATTTTTTCCCTTAACTTAATTAACACTGCACTGACAGCAGTTAAAAAGAACATTCTTCTAAAAGATTCAATTACGGTATTCATAATTAAAGTTTATATCTATTGTCTGATTCAATAAGATTCCATGTGTCCTGCAAGTACTGTTTTGTGACATTTGCTTTAGCTCATACATTTCTACGTCACAAGATAGATGATCCCTGTTCCAAGTATAATTTTTTATAAAATTTGATACACCTTCCTTCAGGTTGCTCTTACTGATGGCCCTTGGCAACTCTAGAGTCTAGACAATCGGTGTAGGCATGACTCATGACCACTTCAATCTTGCGGTAGGGCTTTTCTACTATGAGTTCTTATAGTTTAATGTGTCCAAATTTCCCTCTCTTTGTATAAGATCCGGGCACTTCTAACTTATGGGCTTTCTCTCTTAAGACTAGACAATAATGGTTCGTTAAGCATAAACTTAACAACACCGCTGTCTGTGCTACAAACAACTTTGTCAGTATAAAATGCAAATTGTCTGAAGTCGTCAGAGATTTTGATATCACCAATCATGTTCATAACAGGCATATTATGAGGGCTAACATCCATAGTAATAATATTCTTTATTAGGCAACAAGAAATCCGTAAGAGTACATATTGTAAAAGTTATAAAATAAAATACCATTCAGTCACTTACCTACTCTAAAATTATAAGTCGTTATATGTATGAACTTTTGCGATTTTATGTAAGGAGAGCCAGAAAACGTAAATGGGGTTGTCCATTGATTCCAAAAGTGAGGTCAAAATACCGTTTTGTGACATACGGAGCCGTGTCCAAAAAGCCGCCTCACTCGTCCTCATTAATGTAGTCAGGGAGACCTGCTGCAGCAAACTGCTGTCGGCAGCCTCATTATTATTATATTATTATATGTATACTCGTATGTGACCTGTCAGTTGTCACCGTTGTATAAGAATTAAGATTAGAAAGAGTTTAATTGTTGATTGTGAAGAAAATAAAAGTCTATAAAGATAGAAACCGTTTTTTTGCACTTGATTGAGCCCTATCCCACATATATGTAGTGTAAAAGACCTATACACTATTGTTGGCCCTTGTGATTTGGCTTGTCATAAGAGATGCTGTTAATATAATGCATATGGTTCATAATACCATTTATAATGTCATTCAAGTCATATTTTGGATTGTTTGTATTGAACATTGTGGTTTTCTTAATGTTTTTATATGTGGTACAACAAACACAGGATACACCGTGGGGAAAAACACCATATTTTTTTATTTTTAATCCCCGACGCAGAAAGAGGGGTGTCTGTCTGTCTGTGACATGATAGCTCCCGAATAAATGAACCGATTTCAATTTAGTTTTTTTTGTATTACAGATGTTTTACAGGCGAGTCTTCTTAGACATGTTTGATGAAATTTGATTGAGCCGTATAAAAGTTATGGGAATTAAAGTGGGGAAGAAAAACCGAATGTCTGTTATGTTGTTATAAGCTTGACGTGTTAGTGTGTGTATGTCTGTCTGAGGCAACGTAGCTCCCAAAAGGATGATCCGATTTTGATGCGGTTTTTTATGTTTGAAAGGTATATTCGTGGAAAGTGTTCTTAGCTATGTTTACTGAAAATCGGTCCAAGTCTTCAAGGTCATCAGGTCGTTTGATATGTGTTTTGTCGGCGGCTTATGTATTTCCAATACTGACTTGTCTCAAGCTTAATCTCCAAACACTATTCCATACCAGCGTAGGCCTGGCCCATAGCAATTCCATGTCATTGAACTTGAAATATTATAACTGGTTGTATTGTAACATCTTTATTTTATTTCTCTTCAATTTATTGTATTAATTTATTTTTTAACTGACAAACGTGAATTTTTATCTATGGTAAAATTCTGGACGATTTAGGTCCCGAATGTGACATGATTTGGATGTAACAGGCTCCTCAAAAACAGTTTTTATAGGTCGCGTCACGAATCTTTAGCGCTGAAAGAAACCTGCGCAGAAGTCAAAAATAAGGTATCGAGGTAACGGCACGGCGCGCGGGGCGCGTGATCGTCGGGTGCGCGAGCGTTGATTGGTTGTCCCAGTCGTGTTGTCTTTCTCGTACCAATACTTGACGTATTGGTACGTCAATTACGAGCGCGATTCTACCGATGCGCAGCTATTCTCGTCCAGCGCTAAACATAAATGACGCGATCTATACCTAGGAACTATCTTTGGAGCCTGAGTAAATAAATTATTTTGCAAAACATCATATTCTGGAAAATAAATATATGTCGAAGAGTTTGTAGTCGTATTGTTTCATGTTTGTAGTGATACCCAGGTAATGATTGTGTGCTTCGTGATGCCTCTTTTTTTGGTTCTTAATAAGTAAAACTTCAGTGTATAAGAATAACTGCGTATATTCAGCTCGAATACAAAATATGCAATATCATTATTTTCACAATGCTAACTGTTTTTTATAGCAGCAGACAAATGCCAGTCAATTCTTTAAAGTTTGAATTTAAACATGTAATAAACCAAGTAGGTTCGACTAATTAACTTTTAAGATTATTCTTTTCGTCCATCTGCTCCGATATATTATGATATAAAAATGAATCGAAAAATGTGTTGGTAAGCGCATAACTCCATAACAGCTGAACCGATTTACATAATTCTTTATTTAGAATACTACTGGATGTATGAGGATGCATTTTGAAAAATAAATGTGAACGAAGTCGCGTTGGGCCGCCTAGTTATCATATTAATAAAAATATCATCATCGAGTAAATAATAAATCGGAAAAATATCTTTGTAATTTACATTTGTATTTTTCTGGGGTCTGGGTGTTGCTATGTATTGTATGTATGTACATATTTACAAAAGAAAAGTATGTATATGTAATTTATTCCGTTATCTAGTTGTCATAACACAACCTTCGGCTTAGCTTGGAACTAGATGGCGCTGTGTATAAATGTCCTGAAAAAAATTAATAATAATAAGTCGAAGCATAATGTTAAAAGTTAACTATAAAGTTATGACTCCACAGATGAATCACCTTCCATTCTGTTAAGTCAACACACATTCCATACATAAGATCGTAGTATCAGACCAACGGGCAGGTAGCTTGATAAGCAAGTAGGTATGTATGTATCTGTAGCAGCCATAGTGTATAAGTTAATTTAAATAAGTTTTAATCCAGGTCTTTCAATCAAAGCCTACTTAGATACTAAATTTCAAAAAAAATCGGTCTAGCCGTTTTTGCGTGAAAGAAAGACTAACATACAGACAGACACACTTTCCTATTTATAATATTATGTATGGATTAGCTGTAAATAAATTGATGTTTTTTTTATTCGTAGAACCATCCTGGCGATTTAACTGTAGTGTCTATATTTCTGTCGTCTGTATGTACATCGTTTCTTTTTTATTTAAAAGACAAAAATATTGAATTTAATTTAAGTGCTGATATTACTTTTACAATAATAATAATAATTTATTTCCATAATAAGGTGATTTACAAAATGTTTTACCCAGGCTCCCAAGATAGTAAATACTGTTTTTCAGGAGCCTGTTTCATCCAATCATGACACATATACGGCACCGACACAATTAGTTCAGATTTACAATAGGTTACATATAAAAATATAAAAATTCATTTACGATCAGTTACAAGCGGACTAATACAGTAGAATCAAGAAAATTTAAAAAAAAAATATATATGTATACACGGATATAGTATATACGGATGAAACAATTTTAATAAAAAATAATAATAATATAATCTACTAAGATTTACTCTATATTAATTACGTTTCCATATTCAGACCCAAAATATTTGTGGAGTGACGTCATTGATAAGACCATTCAAAGCAATTATAACATCGTATAGAAAACGACCACTTTAGTAATTTCTTTACATTCCTAATGACTTAAATATTATTAAAAGACCTTCGGACTTGTTATTGTTAAATTTCTATGGAAAGTAATTAGTCCCGTATTTACTAAGTGCATCTGTTTACAAGTCATTAACAGTTATACTTAACCGTATGCTATTTTAAACTCATTCTATTCCCAACGCTCGTACGACTTAGACCTCTAAATTGTGAGTTAGGTGTGAGTGTAAATCGAAACAGTCTTTTAGTTAAGTGTGTGTTCCTAAAAGTCTGAAACTGCTGAACCAGCGATGTATTTCTACATATTATTTTATAATGGTAAGTGGCATTTTTTATTATTATGCACCCGCTAATTTTTAATATAATTAGTTCTTGATATTCTCTTAGAATCATTCTCAAATTAAAATAAATTTAGAAATGTATAGTTACAAAGAACAGTGTAGATTGTTTTGTAGTTCAAAATTTAACCAAATTCAAAGAAATTCTCAAATGCTGGCACCACACCTGCTGATAGCGACATAGGAGTCTACGAATAGTATCGTAGACTCCTATGTCGCTATCAGCTGATTCATAACTAAAAGAATTCTTTCTCTTTAGCACCTCAAGAGATAAAGGTAGATAAAGCACGAGAATGTGAAGCGCTGTGGCCATGTAATCGTTTTACCAGTTTAATTTTTTTATTCTGTTTGCTATTTTTTCATTACAATAATAAAATAAGGACCTACTACCGATATTTCATTCCCAACACCAATAAATATTTTTTAAACACTACCTAAAAATTTATAATGAAAACTGGCATTACAGGTTACGCACCCGAGCGTCGGAAACAAGTGAAATATCGACTTACACCTTCATAAATGGTCTTACATCCATTAGAGGCTTCGCACATGGATTACTTGACAGAATGAAAAAAAACTTCACCATTTACGTCAGGTAACATCTGCCTATTTTCGCAGATAACAAGTTCAAAGACTATTAGTTCAAGGACTATAAGAATCAAGGAAGTACTATCCAAAAAACTGTAGACATCTGTGTTATAAGTGTTGTTTTTCTGGTCGTGGAGTTGTCAAAAGTCAAAATTGTTGCTGCAGAAAAAAAAACAAAGTCAAATATATCTTTATTCTGCTAAACGCGATAAAGTAATAGTTGAAGCGTAAATGTACTATAAAACAATTATATCTCTTTGGATTAGTCTACTAAGCAACAACAAAAATTGTATTCACACACAATAATGGGTCACTGTCCTGCGAGCGATTCGAAATAATATTACAAGGGTTTGGTTGAAAAAATTGAACTATGTATTACTCGTTTTCGGAATTATTTGTTGTTTGGGATCGTAGGCGCTATTTACATTTTAGCCTTTTTTAATTTTAAATAATGTCTTAATAAATGCTGCCTGTAAAAGAAAGAGTAATTATAGATCAAAATATACATTCATATTTAAATTAGTCGATAATGATGTCGGTTATGATTTATAATTTGTCTGTCGGAAGATATTTGGATAATAGTTTCACTGAAGTTTTCTATTGTCGAAGAGGCGATTTAAACTAAATTCTGCATTAGTATTATTTTCTCTTCAAAGTGGATCGATTTATTTGTTGTATCTCTAAAGATCTTTAGTTACTCAGTACTTTGATCAAAACGTAATGTCAACTTGACAGTCATAAATAAGTTTTAGAGCTATGAAATTCGTACAGTCTTTTTTAAATATACTCGTATTGGTAGCGAGCAAATCGGTAAGAACATGAGCATGATAAGATTGATGTTGACTCAATACATCAGATGTTTGGAAATATAACAAGCAACCATCACAGATATTAATAGCACCATTTCGTGAAGTTATCTGCTTACTCAACAAACAAACACACATACAAATTTTTAATGTAGCAGTAATGCTCATAGCTTCATTTGGTACATAAAAGTACATCTTTTTAAAAGGTCGGCAACGTGGGTTGTCAAGAGTTGTCAAGCTCTGCGAGTGTTTATGGGCGGCGAAGACCACTTTCCATCAGGTGGTTCGCTTACTCGTTTGCGCATTATGATATAAAAAAAAGTAAAGTAAGTTGATGAGAGTTGATTTTCGAAGTTTAGTCAAATGTTAGCGGACAAATTACTCTGAGATTGTGTCTTCTTATAGTATTAGATAAAAAAAATTGTTCTTCTCACAGTACACTCCTTTCATGTTCTCGGGAAATCCAACCAGTATACATTCTGTGGTTTTTTCCCGTTTCGACCCCTTCTCTTCATTGTCATGTTACAAGATTGATGAACCAAACCACAATTCATATTGCGTTTTACCATCTAAAACAGAAGAATCCGTTATATTAGGCAAATACACAATATTACAGGCTACTGGCCAAAGCTTTTAATCCATCATTATCATAGCACGGGTCACCTTTTCAATGATGGTTTTATTCATTCTTTCACATAACATGTTTTGCTGTGGAGTACACGAATTCGTTTTTTGAAGAATTATACCATATTCTTTGCAGTACTAAGATTTCATATGGAACTTGACAGTATCGACTAGTTATCCAATCTATGTTAGCGGTGGACGCTAGCACCGGAATCTCCTATTGGAAATTCCACTCAGTTCTTTGCATTGTTGTTGGCTGTCCATATATTGAATATGCAATTCAGCAAACTCAGTCTACAGACAAGTGTTTTTGTTAATATTTTTTTGTATTTCTTCCCCATGGTCATCCCTTTCTTGGATAAACTGTGCACATAAGTCTTTAGAGATTTTTAGCTCATGCAGAGTAGCCTTTAATTTGTTTTCCATGTCCTTCATTACTTATTTTCGGGTGGGTAAGCCAACTGAAATAAAAAAGGCAGCAGTTGGCCCTTAAAGTGTATTAATTGAAAGAGTTTAAGTGACTGTGTAATGTTCGGGTTCAGAAGGGGCCTTTTAAATGAAAATACATCAAATATGTATAATGTATCTTATTATAAAGAAACAGTACAACTCTTGGCGGCAGGGCTCAGGAACTTCAATTGTTTCGCTTATACTTAGGGAGTAATAATATGCTTATAATAAAATGTGATCCTCTTGAGGATCTGTCGAGAACTGCCTTAACACTAGGGAGGACGATCGTTTTATTCCAACTCATTTACTCAATCACTATGAGAATAGGTCAATGTTCAACAGGATACAATGAAATCTCCGTAAATAAGTAATTAAGGAATACAATATTTGGTGATCATTAACAGTGACTATTAACAACCTATTAATTTATTAATCATTAAGATAGAGATATTACAATCCTCCCCCTTTAAGAAAATAAACACAGTTTATTTTATTTAATACACATTTCTAAATTACAAAACAATAAAATAATTCGTTTACATACTTATAATACTACCAATTCAAATAACATACAATTTAAACATAATAAATCTTTATCATAAAATACAATTTAAACATAATAATCTTTAACATAATAATCTTTAGGTTTTAATTTACTTTTAATTGTGCAATCCTAGCACTACGTCTAATCGGAGTTTCAGAAGATTGCGATGTAGAAGGTATCTCTTCTAATTCAATATCTTGGTCTCCGTTATTAATTTTTAACGTTATACAGTTCGTTATCCTAGCACAACATGTTTTAGTGTCTTCAATGGCTAGTAATCTATCATTTCTGGTACAAAAGAATCTTCTAACAAACAAGTATTTGCCAAATTTAAATATAATATATACAAAAATAACTTTTAAAATCGAAAATACAATATAACTTAAATAAAAATTATTAACAACTTTATCAAATATAGTTTCATTCTCCATTTGATCAATAATATCATTAATTTTATCAATTTTATGGCTTGCTACATTTAAACTCTCTAAATCTAACTTCTCATGTAATTGAATAGGTGTGAAGTGAATGCTACTCATATTTCTGTCTTTTATTTTCTTACAACAATCATCCGTTAAAATATCTATTTGAGGTAACACTGAATTAAAATTACTTTCTAAACCTAAATTTTGAGTTTGCAACATAATATTAGCAGTGTATAACTTACAGCTATCAGTTATTTTTAAAATTCCACTATTAACTAATTCAATATCTATAGGTTCTTTATTCTTGCAATTTAAGGTCGCAATAACCCTTTTGGGAGTTATAAATACCCAATTATTATTATTATTTAACTTAAACC